>MU186063.1:2940-60548 GCA_016904865.1 Pissodes strobi | reverse complement strand
CTGTATCAATTACAGAAACAACTATAGTCCGTGGGATTAGTGCCTTAGCCTCCCTTTCAATAATTTAATTAGCCAACCGTCTGAACTAGAATACGTTCAAAATTAGCAGAAATTAAAGGTAAACAATAATAGCGTGGGTACAGGATTATAAAATCCCTTTCACCACTCCGGTTAGCAAAATAGAACTACATAGGACGGCAAAAATTTTAAATTCAAAATACGCATTCTTGGGGAAAACTGATCTCTTAAAGATGCATATTTCCTTATCCCTATGCACAGTAGTCAAAAAAGTTGTTAAGATTCGTTTTTTGCAACGTACTATACCAATTTAATTGTGTTTCATTTGGTTTATGTACAGCTCCATATCTTTTCACAAAATTGAAACCAGTTGTAAGATATGTAAAATTAAAGGGTATAAAAACTGTACTCTACTTAGACAATTGGCTAGTTACTGGTAATTCAAAAGAGAATTGCTTAAAAGTATAAATAAAATTACATAAACATTACAAGATTTAGGTTTTATATAAATTCCGAAAAAAGCGTAGTTATTCCCCCGCAACCATGCTCACTTTTGGGGTTTATACAAGAGAAAAGGGAGCTACTGGTAGAACAGTCTATTATATTTACCCTGAAAAATACTAACTCACATATCCTTGCGGAGAGAAACAACCATTGTGGAGGAAAATTTCTCTGGCTGTAGGGAAATTAGGAAGTTCCTGAGAAATTAAACTGATTATTTTTTATTGCAAACTATACAACAGTGAAAAAAAAAATCGATACGTATTTTTTTATTTCCACTAAAGATGAATATTACAAGAGCTATACCAGTTTTTAGTTTTGTATATATAGATATACTATGCATGGTGTGACGTAACAATTCATGTGTATTATGACGTCATAAGCACATCTCAAGGCGTTGTATCTGCCTCATTTTTCGGCTTAGGGAAAAAAGAAAAAACATGTGTTCACTTATTTTTCATGGGCTATCGAAATCAGCAAAGAAAAAAATTGATGAAACTTCCTCATTGTCAGGAGAGCTTTTCTATAACAAAGCGTACCTAATTAAGCGATAAAAGTGATTATTTCTTCATTGACAGATAGCGCCCTCAAACAATACGGAAATACTTACAATAAATAGGGGAATTTCTGTTTTTCTAAGCGCCAACAAATATATAATAAAACCGTAAACTTATTCTTGAGCTCCTAAATATTCAATTGTCTTCGGAGTCATCCTACTCAAACAAAAGACGAAGCGGTTATAAAACGGCTTCTCAATGGAACATTTAACATAAGACCCCCAAAATCAAAATGCTCAATTATTTGGGATTCCTACCCAGTTCTACAGCCCTTAAAGAGCATGTACCCTCACGAATTCTTAAATCTACAGATCTAACTTTAAAGCTAGTAACACTCTTAATACTAATAACGGCACACAAATCACGGACAATCCGGAAGTAAAAATAGACAATATTTTTAAATATGAATACATAATTGAAATCAGATTCCCGGATAAAATAACAGCAAGTGACTTAAACAGGCTTCAACCTAGTTTGATATTACCTTATTTTATTAATCAACCTGAACTATGTATAGCCACACTATTAGAGACTTACATAGAACGCACCAAAGGAAAAAGGGTGCTACCAGTCAATAAAAGGTGAATAGTTCGTTGTATTAGCAGATACAATCGATCGTACCCTCCACTGTCTGCAATTGCAGTTGCAGCTAGTGAACATCCCTATTTTTTCTGTTCAAAAACAGAAATTACGGCATTCACAGATACTGTAAATATGCTAATAGATCGTTGCATTTGCAGATGCAATCGATACCACAAGTAGCAAAACCAAAGAAAATGTAATACTCACTCACAAAATGCCTTATCACCCAGACAGCAGTCAAACCATTAGCAGATGGGTCAAGTTAATACTGAAAGCCAGCAGTATAAACACGGAAATCTTTGGGGCACACAGCACGCGACACGGGGCAACTTCAGCAGCTCAAAGAATGGGAGTTACATTACAAACCATTCAGAAGACAGCTGGCTCTACAGAAAAATCAAAAGTATTCTCGAAATTCTATAAAAAAACTTGGCGTGGGTAATCCCACTGGATTGGCATCTTGTTTATTGAACCATAAACTCTAAGGAATCATATAAATATTAAGCTACAATTATAACTTACTTACCAACTTGTTATCATATTACATAAGAATATTGGTATAGTATTAAAAATAAGTTAATGGTTAATATCAGTTAAGCGTTAAACATGATATATGTACCTTCATGATGTGTGTTATTAAATCTAATGGTTATAAATTTGAATTTTAGTTTATAAAAGAGCCTTACAAATCTAGGACTACAGAAAACTCGCAATTTTCAGTTAATGTAGATTACATCGCAAATACTTTAAACATCTACAAAGTGTAATGAGGGATGGCGGAGATGCGAAGGATAATTACAAGATCAATCGACTTACCTGTAAGGAAGATCGATCGGAATTATCCAAGCATCTCCGCCATCCCTCATTACAAACAGTGGCGGACATATCACCGGGCAGTTCGGTGCGCCGCCCTGGGTCCCAAAGTTCAGAAGGGCCCCACGATGCCTTAACTTAGTTTTAAAATATACAAGGGGTAGGGGCCCATAAATATTTTTTGCCCTGAGGTCCACGCGTCCCTAGATCCGCAGCTGATTACAAACCCACCCAGTGCCTATCACCCCAAATGCAATGTAATCAAAAATCTCACGAACCAAAATTGTAATGACGCATCAGCTCGAGCGGCTAGCCAGGATCGGCCGAATCACCATGTTTTTAGATAACTTCTTTAAAAATTGTACCGATTGGGAAAAAGTTGTATACTACAAAGTGTAATGAGGGATGGCGGAGATGCTCGGATAATTCCGATCGATCTTCCTTACAGGTAAGTCGATTGATCTTGTAATTATAATTGCTATTCCTTGAAAACCGCTGGTAATTGTTATTTAAATTAACATAGTTATTGTTATTAAAGTTGCCTTTATTAAATTGCCTTGAAGAAAGCCCGAATCTATTAAAACCCCTATAAAAATTTCGATTAAAGTTTCTTCTACCCTTATGATTTATATTAAAAAGTAGGTTTCCATCGTTTATAAATGAATGTTCCTCATCTTGTGCCTCTCTTATAGCATCTTTTAAATATTTTAAATTTCTTAATGAGATGGTGATACCAAGTCTTTGGTTCCTAAGACCATCCGCGAACCTTTTAATGGCTGATTTTTCACTAATAGGCTGCGACGCGCTTTCTGTGTAATATATATTTTTTAAAGATTAAAAAGATAAAAAGATGTTAAATACTCGTGGAGCTATAACTCGTCATAGCTCCACCGAGATTTGTATTGTACACTTACCGAATTCGACCGGTTATCCACCGCGAAAATAATTACCCGGAAGGTCGGAATGCAAGGCCCTGTAGCAAGCTGTAAAGTGAGCGCGCAATTTGCCCGCTGCTCAATTAACCGGATAAAGGTTCATTGGGCGCCACCGAGTTCGTTACGGACCAAACTGTAGATCCCCGCGTTATTCGTGGAACCTGCTGCAAGACCTCCGCTCCCCAAGGTAAACCTTACCGGTAAGAAGCGCTAAACAGAATGTCACCACCAAATCACTAGTAAAGCTGCAAAGTTACGATAAGTAAATTGTTGAGCCAAACAAAACACGCCGCAGATACAATACTATCTCTTTATTTGAAAAGAACGAAATAGGCAACAAGAATAGCCCTGAATAGGGATAATAAAATGTGAAAATTGCAATTAGTGATTCAAAAAAAAAGTTATATATAAATCAAGTTACAACACCGACAATCAACTAACAATGAAATTATATCTATTAAATAAAATTGTTTATCAGTGGTTGACCAAAACTCTATGTTGACAAAGGGGAAATAATCGAATCGATGAGTGCTCCAGAGGGAAAAAAACTTAAACTGAGTTTTGTCTACCGCGCGGGATCGTGATCACATAAACCGCAAAGATAAGGTGGGCGCAAATACTTACAAAGGTAAAGGTGCTAATGTAAATCAGACAGTTATTTCAAAACAGTCATTTAAAACAAGATATTAATCACTTAGCTTTCACTGAAGTTTCACCGTCAGGTGAACAAGGACAGCTTGTTCCGGAACCAAGCTCGGTGGACGAACCTCCGACGTCCAACACGTCTAGCTGGTCAAATGGACTATCCGATTACGCCGGGTAAGTGGTCTACAAAGTTCCAACTGTTCTAACCGTATGAAAGAACTACAGCATCTCAGCCAGGTGGGTGGACTACCAAGTTCCCGCCTGGTGGGAATGATATGTGAATCAAGTGCTATTATATACTCTTCGTTCAAAACAATAATTCAGCAGAGTTTCAAATTTCAAATTATAGAGATAGGGTTTTCCCCTTTTTATTTTAAATCAAATTCAATAATGAACCAAAAGTTAAACAAAAACAAATAATAAATGAGAAAAGAGCACCACCGTAATAATATATTACAGCAATCGAAATATTACAACTATAACTTAATATTAGTTATGCAGAAAACAAGAAAGGTTCAATTCGCCTAAGGGAAGCCGACATCATTCGTTAAAAGTAACATTACATCCTTTTAGAAAGAGTAAATAAGCAGTCCAAGAATTTGGACCGAGTTTCACAGAGCAAAATAAACGTATATAATCGTTGAATGCAGTAAATGACAGCAATAGTACAAAAAAAAGATAAATGAATGTAATTAAATAGATTGTTCCTAGTCTGGTACAGATAATATTCATACCATATCGATAAAAGGGTTCAAGTATGATCTAAATATCGAACAAAAAGCTCTAAAATAAGCTTTTGGTACTAATTGCAACTTATTGCCGTAGACAATAGATGCCTTTGATAAAGCAACATGGAAATCAATGGTTAAATTTTACACTCAATGCTAAACCGCTGCGAAAAGGTAATAGTATATTGTGCAACAAGTTTTGAAAAAGACTCTTTGCACACGAGTATGAGGTTTGTGCACGAGCCGTAGGCGAGTGCTACAAGTCGTACGAGTGTGCAAAGAGTCAGTTTCAAACGTGTTGCACACGATACTTTTTCTACGACTGCAGAAAATAAGGATTAATATGCGATTTTTTTTACTTTTAATCTTTTAACTTTTGACAGGACTGTGTGAAAATTTTTCATACGCCGTGTGAAAAGTTTTCACACGCTTATGTCAAAAGTAAATGACAGAAAATAAAATATTTTTGACTGGTTGACACTAACGAGGTTGACATTAACGAATTGTTTATGAATTATTTTAAAAAAAGCACACTTATTGCATCGTTTTCTAAATAAGGAATTTTATTAAATATATTCAACAAATAATTAAAAAACAACAGACATATTCCTTATTGTGTTTTTAATAAAACATTTAGTATTTCATGGTATTCTTGGAACACATCTTCTCGTTTCATAGGCGAATAAGTAGGACTCGGAACTTCGCTAGTACTGACCATAAAATTTCGATGTTTAAGAACGTATAAATAGTACTTGAATACTATTTTATTTCTTTTTGTATTCCTCACGCGGTTTAACGATGGTTGAATAAAAACAAGAATTTCTTGTATCTTTTTAAACAGGATATTTTCCAATAGATCTATACCAGCGTTCTTTACTAAATATTTTAAAAGTGGCAAGTTACTGTGTTGTTTATCTATTTCTTCGACACTTTCGCAAAATTTACACAAGCAATACTTTTTGTAAATATTGTCCATTGTAAATATAGAAATTTGTGACAACCTTTTGCATGAATTATTGTTCTGACAGTTTGCTTACGAGTAATAGTTGCTGCCACAGCCTTCTAGAATTCGTGAGTAAAATTATGGTTCAAACTCATAATATTATTATTTAATAATCTTTTCATATGACAATATAAAATGTAATAAAAAATATTTTTACTTATATTGTAGTAAGATTAGTGGCGGTTGAATAGAAAGCATATTAATGTTAAAACCCTACTTTGAGCAAACCATATTACTAAAGTTTAAGGTATCTCTACAAAAGACATAGGCATATGTGTATCTAATAATATATCACAAAATAGATAATTTTAAATAATATGTTTGTTCCTATAACTTTAGTAGAACAATCTTTTTAAAAAAATAAGTTAGTAATATAAGTAATGTCTTACGGTATATATCATGTTACTAAAGTTTACGGAATAAGTTACCTTTATTATTATTAGTAAAACGAACAAATGTTTAAAAACTACACTGTTCATGGTTGTAGTAACAGAGAACACTACTTTTTACTTAAAAAATCATGTTTTAAGTTAAGGATTTTAAGGGTAGTAGCCTCCGTCAAGATATATAGGTTTAGTATGTATTCTATTAACAAATAAAAAATTACAAAAGAATATAAGTTGACCCTATTACACCACAAAATATTATTTAAAATTCAGTACTTCCTATGACTTTAGTAATAGCTCGAAACTCTAGACAGACAGTATGTAGTGTGTTACTTGTTATGGTATAATATTAAACTACTAAAGTCCAAGGAACAGTTAAATTTTAGTATTAGTTTTAGTATAAGCCGAAGAGACGTTGTTGATATATATTACGAAAATTGCAAGATGTTAACTTTAGCAATAAAATTACAATTCATAATTAGGCTGGATTTAAACAATTAAATACATCAAATAATTTATTCAGTTACAATAAAGTGTTATAATTATTATTTAAATAACAAATTATCTTTACATTAATAAAACAAAATATAAAGTTACATAGCTCTATTTAAAGTTATAGTTAATGGTTATATTTGTGCAGTTTTGGAAACTGTGTGCTGGTATATTTTGTCTTTCAATCGAATTCGTGTATGTTGTTATATTTTCGGTTATGTTTCGTGAACATGAAGGAACCGGTGCCGGCGGGGAAGTTTCTGATTCTTGTATTTCATGTTGTGATAAGGACGTCGAAGCTTGGGTTACAGATTTCTCAAATTTCTTTGCAATTTTTAGTTTATTTGCAATTGAATCGTCTACGCATCCTTCTGCCACTCCACTAGAACGCCATCCCCCATGGCGTTTAAGTGCAAGTAAATCCTCACCAGCATTAACAAGTATTGTTGCCGATGAGCGCCGAAAACAATGGCCTGTATATTCGCTCGGATTAGGCAGTTTCAAAAAACTGGCTATTTCTGTAGCCATGCGACCAAACTTATTAATGCCTACAACTTGCCTAGTGCATTTTCCATTTTGATAATTTAAGGAAAATCTGTTTTCGGGTACATTAGTGGGTCTGAGATTGGCATACCTTTCACATATATTGTAGAAGTTTCCAGTTAGAGTAAATGATCGGGGCATATTATTTTTTGTACTTGTTAATTTGATCAACATAGCCGAATTTAAATCTTCCATGTTATTGACTGATAATTTATGTAATTCGTCACGTCTACAAGCTCCTGCCAGACCAGCAACTGCAGCCTAAAAAATAAAATGTGTTAATTAAAAACTTTTAGCAAGTTTATAGGTGAGAACATTTTTTGTACTGTAAAGTTTACTTTCAGTACGTACTTTTATTAGCAGGTATTGCTGATCCGATGCTGTATTCAAAATTGTGAAAAATCCTCCTCCGTTAGAATTTTGGACTTCTTTGGTGTATATTTTTAGTTTCATATATTCGGTAATATTAATATTGTGCTTTATTTTTATGGTAGCTTTTAGCATGGAAAATATCGACCACAACGTGGATGTTTTATATTTGCTCGATAGTTCTTCAAAATATACTAGCAGTACATTTTCTGAAGAGGGCTTAACATTGTTTCTTGCTTTCCACCCCTGAAATTTTTGGTATGTGGTCTCGTACCTGTATCTTGAAGTTTCCGGCAAAAGATTTAGCGAGACGCTTGTAGCTTTCTCTTTTATTTCTGGCGGTGTACATTCAAATTCACTATCACTCTCCATTTTTACACAGCAAAAGATCATTTTTTCTAACAATACTTTTGACGGGTTGAAACTAAAATAAGTGTTGACAGGTTGAAATTAAAATAAGTGTAATCAGGCAACCGAAAATCACGACCTACTTGATTCAAATTTTTGTGACATTCGTGCTGTGTATCCATCATTTTGGCCAAACCAGACCCAACCTATTATGTGAAAAAATTTCACACAGTAGTATCATACATCATGTGAAATTAGTCATTTTCGGATCCTGTTTGACGTGCGTTTTTAGACACTTTTCATAGCAGTCGTAGAAAAAATAAATTAAACTACTAAATTATCGAAAATCTACATTACATTTCGTCGGAAATAAAATAAAACGATTAATTTGGCTAATCGCAAGACCCCGTGAATAAGTAATAATGACTATTTCATTCAAGTACAAAAACTCAAAAGCTTTAATAAATCTCTAATTAATTAGACATCATGCCGATCAGTTAAGCTAATAAATCGAGACCCAAATGAAAGGTAACGAGTAATTGAATCAAACGCGAAGCTCCGCTAGTAAAAACAAATGATTAAGGTTCATCACTATAGCGCGTAGTAAATAATACTTACGACGATTCAATTTATACTGAAAAATATCCTGCGCCTATGATATCTTCAACGTTGCAAAAGTATCCATGTCTGGACACGTCCATATATCGTAATGGTAATTTTGTATGCGGCATACGCATTCAGCGTCCAGCGGCTGAAGTTGCCGGGATGCAGAAATTCGGTATCGCGATACTGCATGCGTCGCTCGTGTCGTATGAATAGGTCCATTTGAATGTATGTTTAACCTGTATCTCGGATACGTATATCTCGCATACAGTATCCTCGTGTGAAAGAGCTCTTAGGACCGACAACGCATGAGAGTTATTATTATTGTTAGCTGACTCTTAATTATTTTCGAGAATGCCATTTGTTGGTTGAACTAGATTAGGATTTGCATAAAATACATGATGATAATGATAAGTCATTCTTAAGAGGGAATGGCTTAGTGTGGCCTTGTTTAATAGGAGGGACCCTATCAGAAGCCTGATATTTTGTTGCATAAATGCTTTCTAAAACTTGACATATGACATTTTGATTATAAATGCAATACATTCTTCCAAAGAACGAGTATCAGATGATAATTTTAATGAGTAATCCTCCCATTCCCTCCTGGTGGATGCATCAAGCCTTGAGTTTAAATGAACAATCAGAATTGTATCCCAGGAGTTAACTGGAAGACCCAAGAAATCAAGAGCTCTCAAATGTTGCACCGAGGTGTCAATTCAGCCTCTAGGAAGCAAGTGAGATTCTTTTGGTATGGCTTGAATGGCATACAGTTCCTTTAAATGGGTATGAATAATAACTCTTTTGTTTTCATAGCGTTCGCATAAAATTTGCCAAGCCCTGTCATAATTTAAATCGGAAACTTCTAATGAGTTAAGGACGTTAGCCTCATCCTCTTTCAAACATGATTTGAGATACCAACATCTTTCGATCTTGCTGATGTGAGATGAATTATGAATAAGAGACTTAAAGGTGAAGAGACTTAAAGGTATCTGCAAACTGAAGCCACTTATCATAACTCCCATAAAATTCTGGTAACTTGATCTTAGCAGAGATTTTGGGCTGGCATATTTGCCTGCATATTTTGTTGCGCCAAACTTCTAAAATATTGATTAATTTGTGCTCTAACTTCTAGCTTCACCTGTCGTATTAAAAAATTCATCCTCAAACTGAATTCTAAATTGATTATGCGACTTACGAGGAGCGATAAGAGTAAGCTTCAAATTGTCATGATCGTCCGATTGTCATGCGCGTCCAATTATCGTACGCGACCAGTTTTACTGTTATCCCGCGTCCATTTATTGTGCATCCAATTATCAAATTATCAGAAACAAATTGCCGCGCATACTATTTTCTGCGTTCAGTTGATAGGACACTATCTTCTGTCGCCTAATATTTGAAGCACGTATTGTTCTTCGACGTAAATAGATATAGGAAAAAATACCCATCAAGAGTTTTTAAATAAGCTTTAATTAAAATTAATCAAATGTTACAAACATAAAACAGAAATCAAAATCTATACTTTCCACCTAGGAATACCCCGTAGTCAGGTCTGCTGCCACCTGTCCCAAAATGTCGACCGTACTGGCCAGTTAGACCTAGCTCGGCATTTTTAGTCTGTACGAAGTTCCACGTACCAGAAGCCCTTACATCAGTACCTACAATGAAAGATATCAAAGTATATTAGTATATTGGGTAACAAGTTTGGTAAGTATATCTTTACCGTAAATGAAATCTGTAAAACGGACTCATCGTAGATTAAATTATCTATGCAACTCGATATTTTAAAATTATTGCTTTATAAAGAAATTCGATCTCATTGGTTATTTCGCGTCAAAAACGTAGCCACTCTTAGGCGGCGGTTACATTGGATAAGAATTCGTACGAAAATGTGTTCGTAAGAATTCGTACGAATCAATTATGACTATTTCTTACGACGTGGGTGGTTACACTGCTCCGTTTCATTTATACGAATACAGTAAGAATATTAACTTATGATAAAGTGGTAATAAATTCTCACAGTTTTATTTTTTAGAAACATCACCATTACTGAAAAAAAATGGAAAAACGGCTGCTCGTGGTCTCGTGGTGATTACGATAAAGTGTTTTCCCAAAAGGAACGTGAGTCGTCTCTTTTCAAAAAATTTACTAACAAATCCTTTGTTAAATTTTCCCTTTTCCCTCTTAACTAATAATAATATATTAATATAAGTTCATACACAGCATTTAGAAAGCTAGGTTAGGTAGGCCCCTAAAATGGGGAATAGTTCTGGGGGTCGGCGTACCCCCTGTTTCAGAGTCGATCTTGGTCGATTTTCTGAACAAAAAGAGATGTGCTCTTAGGCACTGAAATTTTACCATAGGGCTAGTTCTAAAGTCATTTTGTAAATAAAACAAAAAGCTTTAGCATTATATGAATATTTTAATAAGTTACTTTACTTGAAAATAACTAGAAGCTCATAAATACATAAAATATAAACACTGAATAACTGCACGTAGTCAGTGCTACGATGTGAAAAATATCAGTCGAGGCAAATTTCGACCTTGAAAAATATGACATAAATAGTACTCTTAAAATCTAAAGCAATGCATAAACAGTGGTAATACTATGCTAAAATATGGTTATAAACATAACCTTGAAGCTATGTACAGTTAAATGTCTGTTATGAGTTCCTGCCGAACAGCTACTTATCAACTATGTTAGCTGATTTAGCCTTGATATAAAATACAACAATATACAAGCGATAATAACAGGATTAGTATTACCTTAGAGTCCACCTATAAGCTAATATGTACACTATGAACACCATTGACGAGAAACGTTCAATGTTCAGGAGGTTATCTTCTAACACTGGGGGAAAGTCACTTTGACAAACACTTGCTAGGCCTATTACTGCTAGCTTCTATGTACAATGTAGTTCAAATTCTTGCAAATAGGAATGACTGGATTGTAGTGGTTTGACTGGTAAGCAGTTAGTGCCTATTGGCATGACATGAATGCCTTGTGAATGCGGCTTATTGGTGCACGCATGAATGATTAGTAAGTATGCTATGCAGGTAGCATAGGTAAGCAGAAATCCGCGTGTGGGATGTAGCATTGTGATAGCTTGTGTAAATTGGCAGACTAGTGCCGTTTAATCCTTATGTGAGAATAAGGCATGAGTGTGTATGCAGACTAGTGCAGAGTAATCCTTATATTAGAATAAGGCAAAGAGTATAGCAATCCAGTGGTATGCTGGTAATATAGAATGTTGAAAATGCAATGGAAAATACCATTAAGGACTCTGCAGCGAATGGCAGAGCCTTTGAGAGTTAAGAGATCAGTGGGTCTTCAAAATGGCAGTAGAGCCGAAATATACCTTTTTTGTAGGCTTAGTGCAAGAGATCAATGGGTCTCCACAATGGCAGTAGATGCCGATAAATGCCTTTTTTGTAGGCTTAGTACTAGAGATCAGTCGGTCTCCATAATGGCAGTAGATGCCCAAATATACCTTTTTGTAGGCTTTGTGAGAATGTGATTGTAAACATGTTCGTTTACTTACTTGAGATTTAGAGACTAGGCTCTATTGAGTGCGGTGTGGTTCGAGACAGGGCTCGATTGTACAACTCCCATGGATAAGACCAATTGGGACGCCATTGCTTGGCGGGAGAATAATGGCATTAAGTTTGCCAATAAATACCTTATTGTAGGCTTGATGTGACGATGATTATGCCAGGATATCACTATATCACTTGAGTAATGAACTAGATAGATTATGAGGTCTCAACACGTGAAAACTTGCCGGCATGGCGCCTCGCGCCAGCCGGCTAGAAATGGGCGTGCGCCTTTTGCGACTTACATGGTCGAGGTTCAAGAGACTACTTCGTACTCAATACTGAATTCTAGAACGTGGGAACTAGAGCAACTTGAAGAAGTTGTTACCGCCCTTTCTGGTGGGAGAAGATGCACCGCTTCGGCATGGAAAGGGCAATAATGTAAATACAGAGATATTGTGTAAAAACTTAACATGACCCGGTGTCTAAATTAATATTTTGAATTTTAACACAAATCTGGTTGAAATCTGTTTATTAGTTTGCATGAAATTGTGTGTGTTAAAGATGTGAATTTTAGGGAATTTTAGTTTAGGTGAACTGGCTATCCTGTAGGATGCGCTGTGATTGGTCGCCTCGGTCGCCGGGGTATAGCGGGAAACGCTATGATTGGTCAGATGAGTTTAGGATGCGCGGCCTGCTCCAAGTGAGTAAAGGTGGTTACAACAGATGGCGCTAGTAATGCAGCCCGGATAAAGCGCGAAGCGCTATGATTGGTCGGAGGCCTTTTGAGGACGCTTAACTTTTAGCTTTCTAGCCTGCCGACGCAGTGGATAAACGTGGTAAACAAGAGATGGCGTTAGTAGTATCGCCAAGGTTTTAAATTGTTTGGAATGCGAGGACAGTGGCGTGCAATGTTAAACTGTACAAAAATTAAATCGTTAGATTTGAAGAAGTGTTCAAAAATGGTTTTTGAACACCCCCCCATAGAACGAACTTTAGATATTGAAATGACACAGTCAGATACGAATTCTTCTATAAGTCTTTCAAAAAGGAAAAATGTTTATAAAAGTAATAGCCTTGGCCCATTTTTTGTAAATATACAAGCGAAAAACAATAACCGGGAAAAGATTAATAATGTAGGGAACCTTCACCCCATGGTGATTGCTATAGAGCTACTGAAACTAAATTTACCAGGTCTAAAAGGTCCCTTTCGTAAGGGAAGGAATATAATTCCTGTAGAACTTTCATCGCCGGAGGCGGCTAATTCTCTCTTAGATAATGAGATTCTGAAGGAAGGAAATTATGATGTTTTTATCCCTAGAATAGGCAAGACAAAAAATCTTGTCTTGACCATTTCTTGAGACTTGGTGTCTTGTCTTGACTCAAGAAATCTTGAAAATTCTTGACATCTTGACAAAAGGGGAAGCCCCATTTAAAAGTCGTTTCTTGATACATTGACAAAAAAGTCGTTTAAAAGTCGAGATGAAATTGGTTGATGTGATGTTTATGCTTTATGCCTAAAATCGAGGGTCACGTGGTCAGGATAGTGTTGTTTTACAGTTCGTTGCTTCAAATGTGTTGACAAATTATTATTATTTTTTTAATTAAAAAAAAAATTATTTAAATTCAAAATTTCTGTACGTCACTGAAGTAAAGTAGATCCGCTTAGCAAAGTTCTTTATGATTCTATAATATCTTAGGACATAACATATACAAAAATGATAAAAAAATCCTTTGCAAATAAAAAGTCATTAAGCATTAAAGCCCACAAGACATAGTTTGGGTTAATCAAAATTAAAGCATCAATTTTAATTTTGTTCTTATTGACCTGATTTTTTAATAGTCAATATTCCGACCCCTTTCAAATGTTTTTTTGCCAATTTTTACATATTTATTTCATTTGGCCGATTTGGCCGCCCGCCACTGTAATAGACTCGCTTTGTAAAGTACTTTTTGGTCCCAATACCTTAAGTCATAACATATCCAAAAATTATAAAAAGACTTTGAAAATAAAAAAGTAATTTTTTACATCATAATTTTTTTATCCTTCCATTAAAAATGTTTCAGTGCTTTGTTTTTTTTTCAATAAACTAGCAAACAATTATTTTTTTTTTAATTTTGTATTTCAAGTTCTGTCTTGAAAAACAAGGATTATTTCTTGTCTTGATCTTGTCTTTAAATCAAGACAAGATCAAGGAGTTGTCAAGAAAACTACGACTCCTATTTATCCCCTACGCTTATGTGTCATGCAAAGGCGTTGTTCGTGGAATATTTAAAGATATTAGCATTGAAGAAATAAATAAATATAGAGAAAGTTCAATCAAAATATTAGAGATTAAGAGATTTAATCGCAGAATTCCCAGAAAGTTCCTATTACGTTAAACTGGTACTTGCCTCTTTACATTTGAGGGGAAAATCTTCCCACGATCAATTAAGATTTTTGGATTAGAGACTCTTGTCGAACCTTATATCATGAAAGTTACCCAGTACTATAATTGTCTTCTTTTTGGCCATGTCAAGACTCAGTGTAGAAGTAAAACTAAGTGTCAACTATGTTCAGAGGTTCATGACGGGAAATGCCAGTCTGTTCCCAAGTGCTACCATTGTGAAGGTACTAATCATTTATACTAATAAGGACTGTCCGGAGTTCATTCGGCAAACACAAATTAGATATTATATGTCACTAAACTCTGTGTATTTCTTTGAAGCAGATCAATTGGTCCTAAAAAAAAAGTCTGCATTTGTGAGAAGGCAAGGGGATTTCCCAAGCCTCAATTCCCGATGAAGAAGAACTCTGGAACCTCCTAACAGTCAAGAAACAAGTAATACAAATGTGTTTGAATATTCTTAAATGCCTTCTTTTGCAAATAGGGCAAATGTCACTAAAAGAGAAAAACAAAACACTCTCTCTCTCAACCTGCAGGATATAATAGGGTTGAATAGATTCATCTAGAATCAGCTCCCCACCAATGGTTGCCCGAGCATCACATTTCACCCCAGGTCTTTCTGGTGAGTTTGTGACTACGCGTGGTATGGACCCAGTGGAGGGGATTTCACTGGTAACTCGCGAACTTGATGAAGTTATATAGCCTTTAACAATAGTTCAAAAGAAATTACTTATAAATTATGTAAAAATATTAACACTGGAGAAAAAAGGGGTGACTGAGTGTCCAAGGGATTCTCCTGGGATCTGTTGTATTGTATTCATATAATAATTAATGGATTTGAAGATTCTTCAATGGAACATAAGAAGCTTATTATGTAACAGGTTGGATCTGCAAATATCATTATCTGAAAACGCGCTAGATATTGTTGCAGATACAATTGATTAAAATATTATTGCAGATACATGTGATTAAAATTTTGCATTGTAATATTCATTTGGTTAATTGTTATTTTCCACCAAATATTTCTCTGAGTATAAATAATAATAAATAAATAGCTGGGAAAGATTCATTAATTCTATACTGGATCCTATACTAATTTTGGGGGATTTAAATGCAAATCGTCCATTGTGGGGTAGTTCAATTTTTAATCAGAGGGGTATGAGTCTCTTGAGGACATGAATATGGTGGCAATTCAACACGACTTAATAATCCTAGTATGAATAAATCGGTGGTAGATATATCTCTACGCAATTCATTTATCAATAACAAATTTACATGGGAAATAATACAAGACAGTGGCAATAGTGACCACTTTCCCATTCTCATTAAATTTAAAAATAGTAATCTTCCTCAAATTAAGATTAATTCAAAAAGGCAGTTTACAAAGGCTGATTGGGATCCCTATCAGGATAAAATACTTATTGCAATAGGAAGAGAGAATAATGTAGTATCATATAGCCAATTTGGAGAGAGTCTAGAAAATTTTTTCTTAAAAAAGAGAGATAGTTTTACATTGTTCTGTTCTTCACTGGATCGATTTTCTTCATTGAGATGGCTTTGGAGGGTTATTCGTGGATTTTCTGGATATGGTTCGGTTAACTCGGTTTCATCCCTGCCTTCAGGGAGAGTAGGGATGGAAATACTAGAAAAACTATACCCTTGTAGAATTGCTCCGGATTTTCGGTGGAGTCTGCCGGATTCTCCACTTAGTGTGTTTTCCATGGAGGAGCTCCAAAGTGCTTTGGACGGTAGAAGAGATTCAGCTACTGGTCTTGACCAGATTTCATATTTTATGCTTAAGAATTTACCAGAAAGAGGTATAATAATTGTTTCAGAGTCGATCTTGGTCGATTTTCTGAACAAAAGAGATGTGCTCTTGGGCACTGAAATTTTACCATAGGGCTAGTTCTAAAGTCATTTTGTAAATAAAACAAAAAGCTTTAGCATTATATGAATATTTTAATAAGTTATTTTACCTGAAAATAACTAGAAGCTCATAAATATACAAAATATAAACACTGAATAATTGTATGTAGTCAGTGCTACGATGTGAAAAATATCAGTCGAGGCAAATTTCGACCTTGAAAAATATAACATAAATAATACTCTTAAAACCTAAATCATTGCGTAAACAATTGTAGTACTAAACTAATGTATGGTTATAAACATAACCTTGAAACTATATACAGTTAAATGTCTGTTAGAGTTCCTGCGGAACAGCTGCTTATCAACTATGTTAGCTGATTTAGCTTTGATATAAAATACAATATACAAGCGATAATAACAGAATTAGTATTACCTTAGAGTCCACCTATAAGCTAATATGTACACTATGAACACCATTGACGAGAAACGTTCAATGTTCAGGAGGTTATCTTCTAACACTGGGGGAAAGTCACTTTGACAAACACTTGCTAGGCCTATTATTGCTAGCTTCTATGTACAATGTAGTTGCTTTCTTGCAAATATGAATGACTGGATTGTAGTGGTTTGGCTGGTATGCAGTTAGTGTATATTGGCATGACATGAATGCCTTGTGAATGCGGCTTATTGGTGCACGCATGAATGATTAGTAAGACAAGTATGCTATGCAGGTAGCATAGGTAAGCAGAAATCCGCGTATGGGATGTAGCATTGTGATAGCTTGAGTATATTGGCAGACTAGTGCCGTTTAATCCTTATATGAGAATAAAGCATTAGTATGTATGCAGACTAGTGCAGAGTAATCCTTATATTAGAATAAGGCGAGAGTGTAGCAACCAGTGGTATACTGGTAATATAGAATGTTGAAAATCCAATGGAAGTACCATTGGAGACTGCGCAGCGCATGGCACAGCCTTTGAGAGTTAAGAGATCAGTGGGTCTCCAAAATGGCAGTAGAGCCGAAATATACCTTTTTTGTAGGCTTAGTGCAAGAGATCAGTGGGTCTCCACAACGGTAGTAGAAGCCGATAAATGCCTTTTTTGTAGGCTTAGTACTAGAGATCAGTCGGTCTCCATAATTGGCAATGAGATGCCCATATATAACTTTTTGTAGGCTTAGTGAGAATGTGATTGTAAACATGTTAGTTTACTTACTTGGGATTTCGAGACTATGCTCTATTGAGTGCGGTGTGGTTCGAGACAGGGCTCGATTGTACAACTCCCATGGATAAGACCAATTGGGACGCCATTCCTTGGCGGGAGAATAATGGCATTAAGTTTGTCAATAAATACCTTATTGTGGGCTTGATGTGACAATGACTGTGGCAGGATATCACTATAGCACTTGAGTAACGAACTAGATAGATTATGAGGTCTCAAAACGTGAAAACTTGCCGGCATGGCGGCTCGCGCCAGCCGGCTAGAAATGGGGGTGCGCCTTTTGCGACTTACATGGTCGAGGTTCAAGACACTACTTCTTATTCAATACTGAATTCTAGAACGTGGGAACTAGAGCAACTTCGAGAAGTTGTTACCGCCCCTTCTGGTGGGAGAAGATGCACACCGTTTCGGGCATGGAAAGGGCAATAATGTAAATACAGAGATATTGTGTAAAAACTTAACATGACCGGTTGTCTAAATTAATATTATGAATTTTAATACAAATCCGGTTGAAATCTGCTGATTACTTTTTAATGAAATTCGAATATTAAAGATGTGAATTTTAGGGAATTTTAGTTTGAGTGAACTGGCTATCCTGTAGGATGCGCCGTGATTGGTCGACTCGGTCGCCGGGGTATAGCGGGAAACGTTATGATTGGTCAGATGAGTTTAGGATGCGCGGCAAGCTCCAAATGAGTAAAGGTGGTTACAACAGATGGCGTTAGTAATGCAGCCCGGATAAAGCGCGAAGCGCTATGATTGGTCGGAGGCCTTTTAACTTTTAGCTTTCTAGCCTGCCGACGCAGTGGATAAACGTGGTAAACAAGAGATGGCGTTAGTAGTATCGCCAAGGTTTTAATTTGTTTGGAATGCGAGGACAGTGGCGTGGAAAGTTAGATTGTACAAAAATTAAATCGTTAGATTTGAAGACGTGTTCAAAATGGTTTTTGAACAATAATTCTCTTAAATAGTATTAATAAAATCCTAGAAGTATAGTTAAAAGTACTGTTACCTAAAGTCTTGTTAAAAGTACTGTTACCTAAAGTCTTGAAAAAAGTAAGTGATCTCGATGGTATACGGCCACGGTAGCCGCGTTTCATCCATCTGCAAAATGGCGGACACTCTCTGAAGCCGCAAAGGCAAGCGCCCCTGTGGCGCTAAGTCACATAACCTAGTCTAAATATGGCCTCCGAAAAGCATTCGCGGTTAAAACGTGTTTTTCCACTCTCTTCGTGTATTCACGCATGCTTAAATAGAATCGCTCTTATATTAAGTAATCGAAAGCATCTCTTGTACACGTATATAGTGTCATGTTTTCCAATGTAGAAAACCCTATCAGCTCTAGTCTTAAAATCATTATAAGACATACTTCCCGATAACTAAATGGTACAAAAATCAACATCACATCTCACTTCAGCATTCCATGATGGCATCACCGTTTATACTCAAGTAAAACGAATGAATACAGTCATTTTGACTCACATAATGAGTGGTAGATGTGGTTAGATTTCAGTTACTAGTGCACTTGTGAATGAGAGGCGCGTGATTGGCTAGTTACGTGAGGTGACGCATGTCTTCGGGATGCAACCAGTTGTTTGTCAGTCAGCAGATGGTCTAGGGGTAGCGATGGCAAATTTTTAAAGAACACCGATATATCGATATCGATAAATATCGGTTAGGTTATCATCGATACATTCGATAAATCGAAGACAAATATATCGATAATCGATATTTTTGTAAAGAGTATAATATATCGGTATAATTTTATTTTTTACTGTTACTTGTAACTTAAAGCTTATAGCAGTGAATGGTTAATAATACAAATATTTCCACACATCGTTCTTCGGTGCTATAATTATTATAGGTAGTCAAACATTGCACAAAACAAAAACATAAATCCTTAAGATAAACGAAACGACACGGTACACCGTGTTTAACTTTATATATAAAAAATTGGATTGCTCTCTGCTTTTGGAAGCTGCCCTTAACTTGGATCAGCCAATATCACAATCACAAATCAAAACGTTCATTTGAATCATTCGGTTCGCAAAAATCCCCGCCATTCTACACGAGCAGTTAAAACGCGACTGTTTTGCCGCTTTATCTCGGATACGCACATTAAGGGCCATTCTATACGGGCAGTTAAAACGCGGCTGTTGTGCCGCTAGGAACGGCCTATTTAAAGAAAACTTATGCTTTTAAATGACGTTATCTACATGAGCGTTTTTGCTGCTTCCTCAGTCGGCGTTGAAACAGCCAGTGGCCGCTAGCGTCATAAACGCGGATCAAACTACACGAAGCGAAAATACGCGGTTATGCCGCATTTAGGGCCATTCTATACGGGCAGTTAAAACGCGGCTGTTTTGCCGCTAGCAACCGCATCAAATTTTTCAAAACTACACGTGACTGTCAAAACGCGACTCTTAAACAGCGACCGAAACGCTGGACTCATTCTACATGGGCAGTTAAAACGCGGCTGTTTTGCAGCTGCGAAGGTCATTCCCGCGTAGATGCGGCACAACCGCGTATTTTCGCTTCGTGTAGTATGATTCGCGTTTATGACGCTAGCGGCCGCAACGCCTCCAGAGGCGTTGCAACGGTCACTGGCCGTTTCAACGCCGACTGAGGAAGCAGTAAAAACGCTCATGTAGATAGCGTCATTTAAAAGCATAAGTTTTCTTTAAATAGGCCGTTTCTAGCGGCAAAACAGTCGCGTTTTAACTGCCCGTATAGAATGGCCCTTACGTAGGAGTGACCTTCGCAGCTGTCAAACAGCCGCGTTTCAACTGCCCATGTAGAATGAGTCCAGCGTTTTGGTCGCTGTTTAACAGTCGCGTTTTGACAGTCATATGTAGTTTTGAGAAATTTGGTGCGGTTGCTGGCGGCAAAACAGCTGCGTTCTAACTGCCCGTGTAGAATCGTCTTTAAATGACGCTATCTACATGAGCGGTATTGCTGCTTCCTCAGAGGCCGTTGCAACGCCTCTGGAGGCGTTGCGGCCGCCAGGGTCATAAACACGAATAAAACTACACGAGGCGAAAATACGCGGTTGTGCCGCATTTACGTAGTTAAACAGTCGCGTTTTGACAGTCACGTGTAGATTTGAGAAATTTGGTGCGGTTGCTGGCGGCAAAATAGCAGCGTTTTAACTGCCCGTGTAGAATCGCCCTTAGAGCGTTTTTTTTATCGCTAATATTTGATATCAGATATCGATATATCGATATATGGGGGATTTAAATATCGATGCTAAATATCGATATTTTTATTCCGATATATCGATATTTTAAAAGAATCGATATATCGTTGCCATCCCTCGCCTGCATGGTTAGCCTTCACTTCTGCGACCCGAGTTCAAATTCCGTCGGTTTTGGCTTTTTTTAAAGTAAACAGCTTTTTCCTTGTTTTTTTGGGTTTCTCTTGGGTATGGCTTGGGTTAGCACTTGGCTAGTTTCCTTTTCTTGAGCCCCGGAGCGAGGGGAGGGCCATGTACTTGCCAACTGCAGGTCTTTAAACTGCATGCATTCACAAGTGCACTAGTAACTGAAATACCCCACCCGCATCGCCCGGTGAAATACCACCAGATCGGCTTAGTATAAGGTTATATTGGATGCGGATGCGTGCGTTTTTTTAGTCGCGCGCGCGTACGACATTGCAAATAAAATCAAACATAGTATGTACTTGAAATGCAGGCGGTTACAGTCTGATGTCATCGTGCGCGCTTGAGACTGTCGGATGAAAAGAACCTGGTTTGTTCAAGCGTGTTCGTACGATCTTTTAAGTTCGGTTGAGGTAATTTCTGTTTTAAAATTGGACATAAAAAAGTTAATTTTATGTGTTCAAACCAAGAAACCACGATGGGCTCAATAATCCAAAGATTACCATAACAGAATAAATGTTTCTTTGAAAAGGGTAACATATTCACCATCTTCATCTCTTTTCAAATATATATTATTAACCCAATATCGCCTTGGTTTATTTAAAATAATATATTTTAAACAAGAATTTTCGAGAAATCGCGCAATTCGTCCATTTTTTAAATCCCGACTAAATTATCGCACACTCAAATTCCGAGTACTGTAACCACCCGTGCTTGCGATCATTAATCGTACGCGCGCGGATGGAGGCTGGCGTGAGGGGTTCATCAGGCCTGAACGTCTCTAGAAAATAGACTGCGATTGGACTTTTGCAACATAAGACGCAACAACACAAATATTAACTCGGTCCACCAGCACCTAACATCAAATAAGCCTCATATTTTAGCTCAGAAACAAAATTAAAATCAAGCACTTCACATGTTCACTTAAATATATCCGGATATGATCTTCACTACCGATTTCGACATAACTCTGGATTAGCTGTTTTTATACGAGACAATTTAAGTTGCCAACGAGAAGAAACATACGAACCTAAGGACTTCGATGTCATGTGGTTCAAATTAAGCTCAGATTGATAAATCAAATTCATTTGTTGCTAGCAAACACCAATAAACATAAACGGTTTTTCTCAAATCTTCCAACAGTAGAAATTTTCATAGTACATAACGAGAAGCCGAATCTTTTGCTATAAGTGACGGACTTACTCAGCTGGTTGACGTTTGCACTACAAATCTGCAAAGTGGCGTGATCTTTGCGAATTTTATCTCTCTTTCTCTTGGAAAGATGTCTGCTTTAGGAATCAAAACACCCCTGAATATGCTGATGAGATAACTGAAGTTATCCTAGCTGGTATGGAAGCTTTCATCCCCTCTTCTATGAAACGTATTTCAAACAGTAAACCATGGTTTGGGAAAAACTGCTTAGGATCAGTCAATGCTAAAAATGCCGCCTACCGCAAATGGCGTCGAGATCCGACATCAACAGCCGAAAATCGAAATATATTCATCACGACTAGAAACCAACTAAGAGAACCATTGATGAGAGCAAGGAGGGATATAACGAGCATATCAAGATCAAACTTCTCAACTGTCCCAACGGACCAAGATCTTTTTGGTCAGTTGCCAAAGCTGTCAATCAGGGTTTCTCGAAGACGTCAATCCCACCACTGACCAAATATGATGGCTCAATAGCGGAAACGGCCAAAGAAAAAGCAAACAGTCTTGCATTTGCATCAAATTCTACTTTAGATCATCAAGGAAAGACTCCGGAAACTATCCAGACTGTAGCTTCCTCAATGCCAGGTCTGGCATTTCGCCAACGCGAAGTGAAACGAATACTCAAAAGCCTAGACACTAACAACGCCACAGGACCGGATGGCGTTCCAGCCATAGTGCTGAAGAAATTTGTTGCTGAACTAACACCTCCATTATGCAAGATTTTCTCCCTATCATACAGAACTGCATACTTTCCTTCTAGCTGGAAATGAGCTCAATTCCAACCAATCCCGAAAAAAGGTTAAAATATCTCGAATCGGCAGGCATCATAAGCGATAGCTAGCATGGCTTCCGCAAGCACAGATGAACGGGAGTGTGGACCAAAGCCATCGAGAGCTACGGCGAATCTCGTGCAGTGGTTCTCGACATATCCAAAGCATTTGATAGGGTGTGGCATGACGGATTGTTAAGCAAATTGACAGCATACGGACCACCAGCACTGCTTCTATGGCTTTCCAATTTCTTAAAGGATCGATGCATCCGAGTTGGTATTGATGAACATCTCTAGGAGGAATTTAAAATCAATGCCGGAGTTCCTCAAGGGTGTATATTATATCCAACACTGTTCCTGTTCTATATCAACGATCTCTTAGACAGGACAAGCAATTCTATTTACAGCTTTGCAGGCTATAGCACTCTTATATCCTCATTCATGTCGCCGACTCCAACGAACGCTGCTCGTTCCCAACGCGAGCGAGAAAATCATATTGCTGCCATCAATGAGGATATGAACGCCATCGTGGATTGGGGTGAGGAAAATATTGCCCAGTTTAACGCAGGAAAGACTCAAGCAGCTGTCTTCTCAAAAAAAGCAAACATCGCAGGACCTGACTTATCAATAACAGGACAAACACTGACTCTGGCCTCATCCATAAGCTCGTTGGGCATCAACGTAGAAAACAACATGTCTTGGCGTAATCACATCACCAAAATCGCCAAGGCAGCAGCACAAAGGCTAGGAGCACTCTATAAAGCAAAAAATATTTATACATCTCATCAGCTCTTACTGCTCTACAAGGCCCAGATAAGACCATCTCTGGAATACTGTTCCCATGTGTGGAGTTTTACACCCAAATACTTGCTCAAGATATTGGACTCCATATAGAGGAGAGCAGCCTGTCTTGTGGTGTGAATGACCCAGAGTTGAGTAAAGCCCTTGATAGCCTTGAACATCGAAGAAAAGTGGCGGACCTGTTTCTTTAGTATCGATACTACTACGGAAGGTGTTCGAACTTTGAACGAGCTGGCACTTATGATTCCACCCAGAGTTGTGCCAAACAGAAACACCCGTCAGACACAAACTGCTCATCAACATACGATTCAGTTGCGAACACCTGGGACGTCCCTGTTGCGGGACTCCTTTGTTTGGAGGATTGCCTTGCTCTGGAATGGACTTCCGAGTACACTCTTCTCCGAAAACTACAACCTACAGCGCTTCGAGTCCAACGTATGCCATCTCTCTGCACACGCACCGCTCGTTGAGTGGCATAGGATGTTCCTTTTGTGTGTGTGTCGCACAAAAAAAAACAAAAGCCCAAATGTGCTCATTGCATAATATAGAAGTTAAAGTAATGTAAGAGCAGTGCTTTAAAGTAACTATTCAACTGACTGGTTTCATCAATGTGCACGAACATTGAACTGTCAATGCTGAGACCTGGTGATAAACTGCTCAACGATTTACTTATGTTAGTTAATTGGTGAACGTAATGTAGGTATAGTTGCCTATTATGGGCATTAAGGTATAATTTATTTATCCTTTTATGATCACTTGCATTTTATTGTATTTTTTCTAATTGTTCTCTTAGCTGGTCAAGCGCATAATCAACTGTTCCGCAGGAACTTTGATAATTATTCCATGCGATTATTGTAGTGTTTTTAAACAGCTGCTCATTGTGATTAGTTGCAGTATTATGTCTATAAAGGTTTGCTTTGGACTAGAATTATTTATTTAAACTGATCAGTTCTTTAGTATTTGAAAGTATTATGATTAAATAGTATATTAAATAGTGTATGTAAAAGTGAGTTCCACAGTGATGCACTGCATCACTGTGGAACTCACTTCCAGGACATCTGTTTCCCACTAATTACAACCTACAACTATTCAAGAACCGCGTCATCATCATCATCATCGTTTATTTATCTAAGTATTACTTTAAAATGGCTACACTCTTTGCTTAAGCATGTCCTACATAGTATGATCGGCTGAGGTGTACGCCTAGTGCTGTTCTTCCAGCACCGTGGCCCTCAGATATCGACACCCCCTATGGGTGTCGATATCTGAGGGCTGTTGTTAGCCTAACTTAAAACTAAGATGTGTGGTACTGTTTTGTGTGTTGTGCTTTACTTGGGTATCCCCTTCAAAGCCGATAATGTATGTCGGAGCGAATGCTCTTTAGTTAATAGCGGGTTTGTTATTTCGTTATTATACTTTACTGCCTGGTTGATATACAGAGAAAAGTTTGTCAAAAACCCTGTTTAAATGCTCTCATGGAGCAGGGGGACAGAACACTACTATTTACAATATATACAACGTGGATTCGTAAAACAAAAGGTAAATGTAAAAGTTAAAGACTTAAAGCAGAATTAAGTCCATTCAAGTAGTTTATCTTTGTATCAAGTGCATGGGTCGAGTCTCGCGGTTCCGGCTGCGGAGACATGGATGCTTCTATGTGTAGTCTGAGCGTATTTATGGGTGCCGTAGCTCCCTTGATTAGTCTCGCCTCCATGTCCGAACCTGGTGGACGGGCCAGTCTGAACGCAGGTTGTTTATGCTGCCAGTTCGGCAATGCACTCTTGCTATCGATTTATGTTAGAAAGATGGTTTATTAAACGTGATTGGAGATATCATTTACAGTGTTTGATGTATGTTAGGTTAGGCTCTGAGATGTAGAGTTTTACGGAGGCATGAGTTGTTTATAGAACAATGAAATTTCTCTATAGATAGTCTCATATGTAGTTGGGTGCTCGGGGCTATATCTGTTATTCGCGATGTTTTCTGTGAGCGGCGATCCTTGAACTTGAAAATTGAAGAATCTGATGCATGCAAATTTGTCGATATATTCCTCGACGAATTCCAGTTTAGCCCATGCATGCAGATCCTCGATTCTGACGCGATCAAGTAATGTCAGCGAGAACGCCGCTCGCAAATATTGGTTCTGGATTACCTGTAGTTTTCTCCTGTGTGTTTTCGCCACCGAGCACCATACTGGGGCGCCATGAAACAAGGCCGGTCTAATGATGGCTCTGTATCATATGAGTTTATTAGCCGGGCTAAGGTATGACCGAGTCGAGATTAACGTGCATAAGCCTTTTTTAATAGCTATGTTTTTTGCTATTATTGTATCAATGTGCTTACTAAAGTTCAGTTTGTTATCAAAAATGATGCCTAGATATTTAGCTTTGCTTGCAGGTGTGATTGGTGTATTCTCTATTACGAGGGGCGTGATGCCAATGTCTTTTCGCTTGCGCGAAATTAAAAGTAGCTCCGTTTTGAAGGCATTGAGCGTGACTTTCCACCTCTCGTAATATGAGATTAAAATGTTCATGTGTGCGTGTAGATTTGATTTAGCCACTTCCGCTTGGGAATCTACGGAATAGATTGCTGTATCATCAGCAAAGAGGGCTTTGTGGGTGTCGGGATAAGACGGGATATCTGCTATATAAAGATTGAAGAGTAGCGGCGAAAGTACCATACCCTGTGGTACTCCGGCCAGTAATCTTCTACTAGTTGACGTTCGTGTGCCAATTCGTGTGGTGAAGATTCGCCCGGTAAGGTATGACTCGATGAGCGCTACCCAGTACAGTGGCATGCTGTACTTCGCTAGAAGCTTGTACAGCAGCCCATCGTGCCATACTCGGTCAAAGGCCTTCTCTATGTCCAACACTAAAAGTCCGGTGGACTGGCGTTTGTTAAAGCCGTCATAGATGTCAGTAGCTATTTTTGCAGCAAGCATGACGGTGCCATGCCTTCTTCGGAAGCCGAATTGATCTTGAGGCAATATTTGCAATTCTTCTACCACCCTGTTCACCCTCGGTAAAATAAGCCTCTCAGCCATCTTTCCCAGGGTGTTCAGTAGTGATATTTGCTGATAGGAGGCCGGGAGAGTCGGGTCTTTGTCTGGTTTAAGAAAATGTACCACGCACGCTACCTTCCAGGATTCAGGGAAGTGTTGCAGCCGGATGACCGCGTTAATAATATGCATGTAATGGATAATGCTTTTATTCGGTAATTTTTTTTTAGGATTATATTCGGAATATTATCCGGGCCGGGTGCTTTGTTTCTCGGTACACTACAGAAAGCTTTGCGTATTTCAGCCGGGGTTATTCTCAGCTTATCATACACTGCAGGAGGAATGGGATATTTCCAAGTAATCCGCGAAGGCTTCCGCTTTTCCTAGATCATTGACTATGTATGTCTAGGCCACGATGCCTTATTTCAGGAATTGACGTATAACTTCCGCGGACACGCCTGGCCAACTTCCGCAGCGAGCCGTCGGCCCTGCTTATACTGTTTATGTAGTCTAGCCATGCTAGATTTCTGTGCTCACGGATTCTCATCCTGATTTCCTTCGTCAGTGCATTGATACGAGCGGTACCCTCTCTTGTCCGGTCTCTCTGCCATCTACGGCGAAATCGGTTTCTAAAGGTAATGAGATTTAGGATCGGTTCGGGAAGGGATTCAGTCCTAGGGTGCACTGTGACCCTAGGACACAAAGCATCGCGGATGCGCTGGATATTTGACGTTAATTTTGTTACCTCGTTTTCAAGTTCCTGGACAGTCACTATTTGTTCGGGGATGACAGTTAATTCGTTCAGCCTCGCTCGGAACACCCTCCAGTCAAGATTCTTGTACGAAACGGCGGTGTTACTCGCCGAGGGAACCCTACAGTACAAACCAATCTTGATCGGGAGGTGATCCGAGTTTAAAGCGTTAATCTCCTGAAGCTGAGTAGTCCTTATCGCTCCCCGGGCAAGAGCGATGTCCAGGAATGAGACATTTTTGAGGTATGTAGGATTAGGTGTTCTGTGATAGGACATTTCCAGATTATTCTCGATTATCCTCTTTAATAATCTACCCCTGTGATTCGTTCTGCCGCCCCATTCTGCATGGGTGGCGTTAAGGTCACCGATCAGCAGGTATACTCTATTTAGCGGAAGTAAAGCAAAGAAGTCATTTGCCGTGAGGCGGAGACCCGGAGGTGCGTAGCCCCCGCAAACTCGCAGACCGTTCTCCGTCTCGATACAGACGTGTTCTACTGCACTTTGCAACTTGCGGATTCTTTTATAACAGAGCGACCTGTGTATGAGGTAGGCCATGCCTCCTCCGGGTCGGTCGGGCCTATCAAATCTCTCGATCGTATAGTTCCTAATTTTTAACGTATCGTTAGGTTTTAAGTACGTTTCAACGAGAAAAACAATCTGAAAATTGGATTCATACATTAAATTACGAAACTCGCTCATTTTGGACTTGATACTGTGACAATTCCAGCAGGCAACGTAAAGCATCTAGACATTGAATCTAGCATATTCATATGTGAAGAAGCGAAACGAGGCCTGAATAATTTCAGCCTTGTTTCCTCGGCACGCTTCCAACATATTAGAGTAGCAGTCTAATGCTAAGAATAGCTGGTCGAGATTGACCAAGCTATTAATTTTTCCTACTACGTTGTTTAAGTTTGACATTGCGCTAGATATGTTTGTACAATTTAGATTCATGTTATCGCGAGCAGTACCACTAACCTTATTATGTACATTAATTGATGGCATTTGTTGTTCTCTGTCTCTGTGTTGTTGTTCGTGGCTGCCAGGAATCGGGGGGAACTGGTTCGTGTATTCATCTTCTCCTCGTTGGCCATTGTTTAGGCCTTGGCCCCTCTGACCGTCAGCTACTCTGCTCTCGTTGGGGTTTCTCCAGGCTGGGTTAGCTGGAGGTGGTGCCGGTCGATATGTTTGTTTCGGTTTAGTCGCAGGTGGTTGTATTTGATTCAGCTTGTAAATAAAGACCGGGCAGTCTTCATCAATTGACCTGTGCGGTCCACCACAGTTAACGCATTTTAAGTAGTCACTATTACAGTGCACGATTTCATGTTGGTTCGCACATTTGATGCAAGCCGTATTGCGATTGCAATAGGTCTTGGCATGACCGAATTGCTGGCAATTCTTACACTGTACTATGGGCTTTCCTGCACGCCTGGCTTCCCAGTTAATCCTTACACACATTATTGTCTTTACATTCTGATTAAGCTTCCTAATTGTATACTTTGTATCGAGGATGACAAGGTACATCGGCATTCTTGTTTTTCGCATTTCGTACACGTTTTTGGCTTGAATGTTGTACTCATCACTCAGTGTTTCTATAATCTCGCGCGGGGTGATGTTATCATCTAGCCCGCGGAGTACGAAGGCTCTAGTTTTTTCTTGGGTTTCGGCGTATGTGTGGTACTCCGTTTTCTCTTGGTTGAGGGTGTGTAAATCATTGATATTCTCACAATATACAATAACGGAGTTTTTTGTAGATTTTAGCTGGTACCTGTTGATGTGCATAGCCTTCAGATCTGCCCTTAGCTGTTTATGGTCAGCTGGTCTCCCCTTTATCACTACAGGCGGGAGTGTCTGGGCTTTGCCTTTTGGTGGTACCTTGGTTCTATTGGCTGTGTTTGTCTTTTTCGTGTCGCCTTTTGATGTTGAGGCTATACTAACTGCGTCGTCATCCTCTGTTTCCATTTCCTGTAGTGGTTGGAACTTATTTTTCGTCACTACAGGGGGTTGTCCCATATCGAGTGTGTCTATTTTGAAGCTCCGTCCAAACGTGAGTTGCTTAAACGGAACTTTAAAAACATCGTTGTCACTTGTTGTTATCAGGGGTGCTCCTTCGCTCGAGGTGTGTACGGTGAGCTTCTCTTGAATATTTTGCGATTTTTCTTTGTCATTTATCAGTGTTTTTTGCTTTTTAGAGGTGGTCTCGTTTTCTAGAGTGTTTGATGGGCTGGCTTTCTTTTTTCCAGTATCGAATTTTGACACAGCCTGCCTCCTAATTCCTGTCAGATGGTGATACCCATCTGTGTTGTCTTACTCTGGTTACAGTTTTCCACAATTCACTTGAGCTGCAAACCCCCAAATTATTTAAGGATTCGGAGTTCATTTTACAAACTACGCATATTTCTACGTAGCTATTGGTTTTATTTGTGATTTTCTTCATCGTTGCTTCACTGATTTTCCTGTCAGGATTTGATTCAATTGATAAGTTGGACGCATTGTCGTCCTCTTCGGTGTCGTCCATTTAGGCTTCTGATTCAGGGCTCCGTCCCTTATTGTTCGGGAGCCAGCGTCAATTTTTGGTAATTATTTTAGACCGCTTGAATTCAACTTATATAGTATGTTCTTATATAGAGAAACACTGAACCGACCGTCAGCTGGACCGTCAGCGCTGGATGCTGCGGCGGGAAGATGAGATAGTTGTAAAAAAAATGGAATTCGAAATTATCTTAGATCGGTTGAATTTTTTATGATAAATTGCCTATGTTACCTAGTTTAAAAAATGAATAGTCAGCTGTGTGCCGGAATCAACGTTGTACGTCAGCTGGTCATGAGAAGGTGTAATAAAATTGAAAAAAAAAATGATTTATAACCGAGCGAAATTTTTTTACCTGACTTAGGACTCATGTAGAAATATGAAAATAATAGTCAGCTGGGTGCATCGTATGACAAAGACCGTCAGTTGGAGCAATAAAGTATCATTACGCTCATATATCCAAGCGGCGCGCGGTAGTTTAAGTGGTCCGACTGACGATCTTCGTCTCAATATGCATTCAGCTGATTAGAATTTTCCAATTTTAGTTCATTAAAACTATTATACGGCTAAATATCAATTAAATATTCATTGATTTACCAAAGATACAGTTAGGTAAAATCCGCATATCATTAACGCTTAAAATTATTTTTTTTTACTCAGATATTCTCGAAATATTCGAAAATTATTTATTCAACGATTTACCAAAAATATAGTTACGTAAAGTTCACATATTATTAACGCATAAAATTGAGGTTTTTATTTCATTCAGATAGTGTGGAAATATTCGGAAAGAAATATTTATAATGAGTGTATGTTATTAAAAATTATCTTCATCATTGCTTTGGTTGTCGTCTGATGAATCATCTATTTCAATATCATCGTTGATGTCTCCTGCCTCTGTTTCACTGTTATCTGTAGAAAATAAATAAAAAAAATATTTATCAAAATCATGTTGATTGACATGTTTTTCTGAAAAAATAGTAAAAATATGTTTTTTCATACCTTCAAAGTCTTCATCAATACTTGTGATGCTTGTAATTGACGGCGGCAATTGATCTCCTTCAAACCATTTGAAAAAATACTTTTCATCTCGTTCTTCCCAACCGTAGTTAGATGGCGAGAACTCGGATGGTATGGGAAGATGTGCGTGACTCCAGAGATGTGCGATATATGATGTTCGGAGAAAATGTTGATGTAGTTCAGATTTGCAAGGCGGGAACATGGAACCATCAGTTCCTTTTTCTAAATGCAGTATTTGCTTATTGTTCTTACTGCTAAACGCTTTTGTAAAGGTTTTTGTACGAGCAACATTGACGTCATTAATTCTTTCAAATGCATACAATTTACAAACATAATCTTCCAGTGTCGCAAAAAGTTGATTTAATTTGCTATGAGGTAGATTTGAAATTTCACTCAAAGCTTGAATATATGTTGGCGACTTTCGTAGGATGTTAGGTTTTTTTTTGCCTTTTCGATAGAAGGCTGGACTAAAATCACAGCCCGTAAGCGCATGAAAGGTTGGCAACGACGAACATAATTCTGCACCCAAGGTCTCATACAACTTCGTGATATTGATGTTTCTTTGATAATTACCAGTACCGCATGCATTGAAATTTCTAAATTACTTTTAAGAAATTCATATTTGCAAGCATAATCACCAAAATGTCAGTATCTGAGCATCTTATTGTCACATGGGCGTCAAAATCCACATTGCAAACATGATACACAATTTTCGTGTCGGCTTCTTCGTGACCCGTACATGACAAGTGTGGTTCTATTGTTGTTATTACTTTATTATCTTGTACCTCATATTTATAGCAGTGTAGATAATTCACATAAATTATTTTATTCCCAATAAATGGCGCCATGTAATCCTTTGACCAATCTTCGATAATAAATTCAACCAAAGCTTCTTTAAAATATATATTTTTCAATGCGTCAGAGAAATTCGGTGGACGTATTTGATCTGTCCCATTTATATTTTCCCATCAAGAAAAGGATTACATGGCGCCATTTATTGGGAATAAAATATTTTATATGAATTATCTACACTGCTATAAATATGAAGTACAACAAAACAAAGTAATAACAACAATAGAACCACACTTGTCATGTACCGGTCACGAAGAAGTCGACACAAAAATTGTGTTTCATGTTTGCAATGTGGATTTTAATGCCCATGTGACAATAAGATGCCCAGATACTGACATTTTGGTGATTATGGTTGCAAATATGAATTTCATTAAAAGTAATTTAAAAATTTCAATGCATGTCGGTACTGGAAATAATAAAAAAAACATCAATATCACGAAGTTGTATGAGACATTGGGTGCAGAGTTATGTTCGTCGTTGCCAGCTTTTCATGCGCTCACGGGCTGTGATTTTAATCCAGCCTTCTATGAAAAAAGCAAAAAAAAAACCGTTTCACACTTTACGAAAGTCGCCAACATATATTCAAGCTTTGAGTGAAATTTCAAATCTACCTCATAGCAATTTAAATCAACTTTTTGCAACACTGGAAGATTATGTTTGTAAATTATATGCATTTGAAAGAATTAATGACGTCAACTTTCTCGTACAAAATCCTTTACAAAATCATTTAGCAGTAAAAATAATCAGCAAATACTGCATTTAGAAAAAGAAAATGATGGTTCCATGTTCCCGCCTTGCAGGTCTGAACTGCGTCAACATTTTCTCCGAACATCATCGCACATTTCTGGAGTCACGCACATCTTCCGATACCATCCGAATTCTCGCCATCTGACTAAGGTTGGGAAAAACGAGATGAAAAGTATTTTTCAAATGGTATGAACGAGATCAATTGCCGCCGTCTTGCCGTCAATTACAAGCATCACAAGTATTGATGAAGGCTTTGAAGGTATGGAAAACTTATTTTTCTATTTTCTCAGGAAAACATGTCCATCAATATGATTTTGATAAATATTTTTTTTGGTCTCTTTTGTACAGATAACAGTAAAACAGAGGCAGGAGATATTCACGATGACATTGAAATAGATTATTCATGAGACGACAATCAAAGCAATGAGGAAGATAATTCTTAATACTATGAACTCATTTTAAACATTTTTTTCCGATTATTTCAACAAGATCTGAATGAAAACAAACTCAATTTTATGCGTTAATTATATGTGAACTTTACGTAACTATATTTTTGGTAAATCGTTGAATAAAGAGTTTTCGAATATTTCAACAATATCTGAATAAAAAAAAACTGAATTTTAAGTGTTAAGGATGTGTGGATTTTACCTAACTGTATCTTTGGTAAATCAATGAATATTTAATTGAAATTTAGCTACATAATAGTTCTAATAAACTAAAAATGGAAAATTCTAATCAGCTGTATGCATATTGAGACGAAGGTCGTCAGTCGGACCACTTAGACTACCCCGCGCCCCTTGGATGTATGAGCGTTATGATACTTTATTGCTCCAGCTGACGGTCTTTGTCGTACGACGCACCCAGCTGACTATTATTTTCATATTTCTACATGAGTCCTAAGGCATGTAAAAAAATTTCACTCGGTTATAATTCATTTTTTTTTCAATTTTATTACCACTTCGCATGACCAGCTGACGTACAACGCTGCTTCGGGCACGCAGCTGACTATTTATTTTTTAAACTATGTAACATGGACAATTTATCATAAAAAATTCAACCGGTCTAAAATAATTCCGAATTCCATTTTTTTTTACAACTATCTCATCTTCCCGCCGCAGCATCCAGCGCCGGTAGCCCAGCTGACGGTCGGTTCAGTGTTTGTCTATATGGGAACATACTATATAAGTTAAATTCAAGCGGTCTAAAATTCATGCCAAAAATTGACGCTGGCTACCGGACTATTAGAACTACAAAAATAAGGCTTCTAAGAAAACTTCCAGTCACTTTACTATCACAATTCCCGTCGAAAAAACACTGTTACTATGCAGTAAATTGCTATAACCAAAGAATATTCTACTACGATAGAATATTCTTTGCTATAACGACGTTATCGGCGGTTCTCTTTTCGCGATCTATCCGTAAAGCCTCGAACAGCAATCAAGAACCGCGTCAATCAACATCTGTAGGTCGATTCGTAGCACTCACAGAAATTATTGGTTATACTCTAGCATCGTCAGAATTAGACATTTGTTTAAATTTGTATATTTACGAGTTAAAATAACACCTATTAAAATATTTATATAAGGATAAAGGTTTTTATTTTATTTTCAAAATCACTTTAGAACCAGCCCTTATGGAGATTTATACTGCCTACGTGCAGTGTGCAGTCTATGCTTGTTTAACAAATCGACCAAGATCGAATGTACAGGGTGTCCAATTTTCGTGTGTTTTGCGGGGTTTCTCGCATATGAGTAGAGATACAAGGATGAGGTTTTCACAATAGTTGACTACTTTTTTGTGAAACTAAAAATGCCACATACAGATTTTTCCTAGCCCTCTTAGTTTCTAAGATACAAGGCGAAATTGAAAACGTTGCATTTTTGGCCCTTGTATCTCAGTTATTGTTTATTTTATCGGAAAGGTAAAAAATGTTTCTCATGCATTTTTTTACGTAGATTCCAGTGGTGTATTTAGATTTTTTTCAAGTTTTTCAGTTTTTTAGATATTGACTAAAGTTGATTTTTCTTAAATGGAACACCCTGTATGTTATTTTTTTAAATTAACTACCTCATTGTGGATTTTCTAAAAATATAATATAGTCTATACTTATTTTCATAAATAAAATTAAAAAATGCATTTTTTACTTTTTAACATGTGTTTTATGGGGTTCCTCGCTTATGAATGGAGATAAAAAGATGCGGTTTGCGCAATAGTTTGCTATTTTTTGATGAAATGAAATATACCATAATTACATTTCTCGTGGCTCTCTTAGTTTCTAAGCTACGGGGATTTCGAAAATTTGTCGTTTTCAAGCACCCCCTGTATCTCGGTTATTTAAAATGTTATTGTAAATGCATAAACGGTTTATATAGATCTGTTTGCCGTAGAATCTACTGGCGTACTTGTTTTTGATGTTTAAACAACTTACGCGGCGGTATGAGGGTAAATCCCGGGAAATGTGTGGACGGAAATGGGGAGACGGAAATGTGGGGACGCAATTTGTAAACCGATTGTGACATTATACTTTCCGCGTGTTAGCCACACGTGATAACTACTACACCACGAAACGATATGAAAGAAAACTGATTTTTTGTATATAGAGATAAAGAGTAATGAACAACCTAAATCAAATAAACGTCTTAAATAATGAATATTTCCCTTATTAGTAGTTATTTAAAAAAATCTAATGCCACCAAGAATAACATCAACCTATAGACACAGCTTATTCACTACCAGCTAGTCAGTCATCTTTGATTTGGGAAAGTCAATAACCAAACTTTGCAAATTTTAGAAGAGGACCATCACTGAATATTGTTTTAAACGTCTGGGCATCTGAATAATACTTTTGATATTTCGTTTAATTAAAAATAATAATATGCTTTTTTATCGTCTAAAATCCGTTTAAAAACGATTTTAAATGGCGAAATTGTATAAAAATCCTTCACGGCCGTCCTGGATTAGCTTGCTTCTCAAAGCGCACGGGTTATAATGTCACCATCGGTTTACAAATTCCGTCCCCACATTTCCGTTCACCATTTCCGTCCACACATTTCCCGAGATTTGCCCTCATATAGCCGCGTAAGATGTTTACACATCAAAAACAAGTACGCCACTAGATTCTGCGATAAAAAAATCTATATTAAACCGTTTTTGCATTTACAATATTTTTTTAAATAACCGTGCTTGAAAACGACAAATTTTCAAAATCATCCCGTAGCTCAGAAACTAAGAGAGCCACGAGAAATGTAATTATGGCATCTTTCATTTCATCAAAAAGTAGCAAACTATTGCGCAAACCGCATCTTTGTATCTCCACTCATAAGCGAGGAATCCCATAAAACACATGTTAAAAAGTAAAAAATGCATTTCTTTATTTTATTTATGAAAATAAGTATAGACTATATTATATTTTTAGAAAGCCCACAACGAGGTAGTTAATATAAAAAAAATATATACAGGATGTTCCATTTAAGAGAAAACAACTTTAGTCAATATCTCAAGAACTGAAAAACTTGAAAAAAATCTAACTACACCACTGGAATCTACGTAAAAAACTGCATAAGAAACATTTTTTACCTTTCCGATAAGATAAACAATAACTGAGATACGAGGGGGGTCCAAAAATGCAACGTTTTCAATTTCGCCCTGTATCTTAGAAACTAAGAGGGCTAGGAAAAAACTGTATGTGGCATTTTTAGTTTCACAAAAAAGTAGCCAACTATTGCGAAAACTGCATCCTTGTATCTCTACTCATACGCGAGAAACCCCGTAAAACACACGAAAATGGGACACCCTGTACAACAATGACTTAAAATGAAGTGAGATAAATTTATCTTTGAAATGTTATATACAAGTACTGGAAACTGTATAATTTTAAGGAAAAGACAAAAATGCCATAATTCAACAGTGCATAAGGTCTATATTTGTTATAATAACAACTTAGTTAATATCTACTAAAGCATCCTATCATTGCTTGTGGTTATAGAACCTATACACCAGTGGTTTCAAAATATAAACGCTGATGTCGGATTTAAAACAAATTCTTGCATATATCAAAAAAATAAAATAAGGAATAAGCCTTAAAAATATAGGAAATGACTGAAAAAAAGGCACAGGCCATGCGAAACCAATTTAAGCATAAAAATTACTGTTGAAGGAAATTAAAGAACTAAAAACAAATATCAACAATGGAAAGGAAGACTTGAACGAATTCAGCAGTATTTAGATGAGAAATATCTAAAGTAACTAGATTCAAAAAAATAATATTATTTACGACTAAGTAATTTATTATTGACAGAGATATCTGAAAGTGACATAAATAATATCTTTATAGTTGGAAAAGAGACTGCTATTGTGACTGTGCAATTTATAAAAAAAAAGTGAGATATTTAAAAATATTGACAAGCTTAAGAGCCATAATAATTTTGTTCTGTGCCATGAAAATTGGGAATACTAAAAAGTTCTAAAAGGTAATCTAAAGGAAGTAAAAAAAAAACATTTGGAACCATACTCAGAAAAACCAAATATATAATTCATGATCTAAACAGGCTAAAGAACTGTGCTCCGTATTACACAGATTCTGATTCACGAATTTACTCAAGGAGAAGTTGAGAAGATTGGAAACGGAATGGGACCGATAAATCAGTTGCAGGCAAGGAAGTGAGATAAAAAAGGAAAAATAAAGAAAATTAATAATAGTCACAACGAAGGAACCACTGGTGAAAACTGGTTTTGAATTTATAAACTTGACGAGCTTCTTACTGTTTTGCTATTCTTAACGTTAAAATTATATTTAATAATCATTTCATTTTTAGACTTAGATTTTTTTTTTAGGTTTTTCAGCTTCTTTAGGGTCACTTCATTAGCACTTGCGCAATTCACTCCCTGAGGCCAGGAACGAAAAAATTTCAATAAGACGGGTGGAGAAAAAGCAAAAAAAAATTGTTTCGCAAACATAAGTCCTCCACAATAATATGTTCTACAATCTACAATTAATATAGATATAAAATCAAATAAAGAATGCACCTTTGAATAGTTGGTTTATATCCTCGATTGACGATTTTACACGTATACAGCCAGGTTCATGAATTGATCATACCTTTCGTAAATATTTGAGAAGAATGCCAACTTTATTTATTGTAAGGTCTAACATAACAGATCAGTATTAGTTTGTAAGTGTTCTTAAAATAAATATTACAGGAAATAGTACACGGACCCAGAGTAATAAAAATCCACAAATGTTATGAACATAAATTTTTTAATGATATTTCAGAAACCAAAATATTACTCGTATAATTTTGAGACCAGTAGACTGAAGAAGCAATATTTAAAAGAAACATATCCGTGTTGCAACAAAGATATGTATCTTTTAGATATTGTACTTTTTGGTCTCAAGAATATCATATCAAAATTTACAAAGGTTAAGCCAGATCTGTGCATTAAATATTTAGATCCATTTTTGAAATATTCTGTACAATCCCACAGATAGGTCCCATTTAGTTGTTTTCAGGAATATGATATCAAAAATTTAGGAGAATCTAGTAAAATTTGTATTTAATTCTTAGCCATTAAGAACCACGTTCATGGTACTATCAAGCACATTCGAAATTATTTTTTATCTAGACAGAAAGCCTCAAAAAAGTGTGTCGTATAATTTCTTCATTAAAACGGCTACGGAATTACGTACGCTTCTTTACTGTGTTATGGAAAACATATTGTTTCATACCTAAAAAAATATACTTTGCTAGTTTTTAATTGAACCTGTGTTATTCAAATGTCCAATAAATCTTTAAATAAAATCTAATAAATTATTGGTTGACTAAGAGAGGTGTGTTTATGCTAAAATCTAACATGACATCCGAAATATTTGACCACCATGTGTAATATTTAATATTACATACATATATATTTATTTTCAAAATTATGGTACATTTATAACACATTGCTTATAATAATAATGACATGCTTTGGTATTCTCCGCGTTTTGCCACACGTCAAACAACGTGTTTTCGGCGCGCGAAACAAGCACCTGGTCGGGGCAAGGTGTGTGCCCTATCATTATATAAGGCTTGTGATGCTGCAATATTAATTAGCTTTCCTTAGGGCTCTGTCCCTCCAAAACAGCTACCAATCTGGGTCAGAATTTAGCTGTAGTATGTGGCTTCAAAGAATTGCTTTGGTATATATTTGTCTAGTATGTAATGCAGGAAAAATTGTACAAAAACCTGCTTAAAAATTGCTCATAAATGAGCTGACAATACGGAAACGATACAACATTTATATTTACAACATGTACTGCCCTTAAAAAGGGGGGTCGAAGAATTAAATATATACATATGTACAAGTTATATAGACTTAGTATCTAAGTCTAGTTCCGGTAGCCAGGAATTATAACATACCAGGAGCAGTGAGCGAGTTTTATTCAGCTGCGGTAATAAGGACCCATCCGTGGCGGTGTAATGTGTGATGTGTACTTGTGCTAGTGTTTTAGTGAGCTATTTTACAGTGTCCTGTTGCACGAATCGCCCCCATGCCCGAGCCTGGTAGACGAAGACGTGCCAGGTTGAGTTTGTGCCGTTATTTTAACAGCATCCTGTATAGCAGGTGCTTTGCCTTACATTCATGTGTAGGTATTGCTTCTAACCTATATTGCACCTATGGTCAGCGTTTAGACTGCTGCATAATAATGACGTCGCTCGCCGTCCTTCAAGTCAATAGACTGAACAACGAAGTCGGTGTAAGGGCGTCTCGCAGCTGCTTCGGTTCTCCTGCCAGCAGCGGTTTATGCATTTAGTTTGCTTTCATTTATAATACATTGTTGTTTCTAATAATGTTAATGTTATTTGTATGCGTTTAAGTGTTATTATTGTTACTATATACATGTAAAAGAGGGGCGTGTGTATGTATTTTATATGATATTTACAAATGAAAAATTCAATATTTACAGTTTAAAATTAGGGTTAAGGTGGTCTTAGTTGTTTAAAAAATATTGTCGAGTCTTTGTAAATGGGACCGTGCTTCAGTCGGCGCTCCGGGTCAAACCTCTCATTGGCAATATTTGTCGTCAGCGGTGATCCCTGTATTTCAAAGTCAAAGAACCTACACGCGCGGCGGTCTATGTGCTCATTAATGAATTCGAAGTTTGCCCACGCGTGTAGGTCCTCTGTTCTAACCCTGTCATTCAGGGACACCGAGAAGGCTGCTCTTAAGTAATGGTTTTGGATTACTTGAAGTTTTTTCAGGTGAGTTTTGGCCGCGGGGCACCATATAGGGGCACCATATAAGATTGCCGGCCTTATTATTGATCTGTATATAATCAATTTGTTTTGGGGGCTTAGGAAAGACCTAGGGGATATTAAGATATTAAGACTCTTTTTAATAGTAATATTTTTCTGTATTACATGTTCTATGTGTTTACTGAAATTGAGTTTTTGGTCAAATATTATGCCAAGATATTTGACTTTGTCTTTGGGTGAGATTTGTGTGTTATTTATTACGAGGGGTGTAATTTCTATGTTTTTTCGCTTACGCGAAATGACGATCAGCTCAGTTTTTGCTGCGTTTAAAGTGATCTTCCACTTCTCGTAATATTTTATGAGTGTGTCTAAGTGTCTTGTGATGTTTGTTTTGGCCACTTCTGCATTAGGATCTTGGGAATAAATTACGGTATCATCCGCATACAAGGCTTGACGGGTATTTGGATTTGAAGGGAAGTCAGCAATAAAAAGACTGAATAGTTGCGGTGATAGTACCGTTCCCTGTGGCACCCCCGCGTGGATGCGCCTGACTGACGAGGTCTGTTTACATACTCGGATTTCAAAGGTGCGCTCGGCAAGATATGACTCAATTAGAGCTGCTAGATGTAACGGAATTCCGTACTCTACATAGAGCTTGAACAGCAGTCCATTGTGCCATACCTTGTCGAAAGCCTTTTCTATATCGAGGAGCAACATCACGGTAGATTGCTTCTCATTGAAGCCTTCAAATACATCAGCTGCCATTTTCGCGGCCAGCATGGTGGTACTATGCTTTCCGCGAAAGCCGAACTGCTCCTGCGGTAGAATGCGAAAATCACCTGAAAGTTGGAAGAATACACAAAATTTCTGAACTCGCCCAGTTTGGACCTAATTCTGTTACAATTCCAGCTTGCAATATTATACATAAAGACATTTATATATTAAATTTTTTATACTCAAGTGTAAAGAAGCGTATCGAGGCTTGCATTATTTGTATGCGGTCGCCTTGACACGCTTCGAGCATATTTGCATATGCTTCTAGTGCTCTAAAAAGTTCGTCAATATTTGTAAGATTATTTATTTTAGCAATTACATCATTAAGTTTTGTTAGATTCGTAGCTATGTTTGTTGAGTTTAGATTTGCGTTTAAGTTTGAAATATTTTGTGGAAGTACAGCATCACTAACCTGCATAGTTTTATTTTTGTCTATTTGATTATCTCTCCTTTGGCTCCTTAGAGGGGGGAACTGCCCTTCAAACTCTTCTTCTCGTACATGAAGTGGGCCCTTGCTCGGACCAGGGTCTCTTCGCTGACCCACAGCATTCCTGGTTTCCTGCTGGTTCCTCCAGGCAGGATTTGTTGGCAGGGGCGCTGGCTTGTATACTTCTTTTGGTTTGTTTGTTGGTGGTTTTAACAAATTTAGTTTGTACAAGTATACAGGGCACCCCTCATCAATAGACCTGTGTGGCCCTGAACAATTGACGCACTTTAATCCATCGCTATTACATTCAGTAATGTCATGCGCCATTGCACACTTGCTGCAAGCAACTTGCCTATTGCAATAAGTTTTGGCGTGACCGTATTGCTGGCACTTTTTGCACTGCATTATTGGCCGTCCAGCTCGCCTGTTTTCCCAGCTGATTCTCACAGACATGATTGTCTTACATTCTTGATTTAATTTTTTGACGGTGTGTGAAGCTTCTAGAATGACCAGATACATTGGCCACCTAGTGTTCTTCATTTCGAACACGTTCTTTACCGGAAGGCTGTATTCGTCTTTTAAAGCTTCAGCTATTTCTTCTGCCTTTACGTCTCCGTCTAGCCCCTTGAGTACGAAGGCTCTGGTTTTTTCTGTAGTCTCGGCATACGTATGGTATTCCGTCTGTTCTTGATTTAGCATACGTTTTAGAGTATGTAAATCATTGAATGTAGAGCAGTATACTATCACTGAATTTTTTGTGAATTTTAATTCATACTTCTCGATATGTAGATTCTTGAGGTCACTCTTGAGCTGCCTATGGTCGTTTGGTCTACCTTTTATTACCACAGGGGGTGGTGGGGTGGTCTTTTGTTTAAGGGGCGTTCTTGGCTTTTTGGCGGTTCTTGCTCTAGTATTAATAGCTTTAGACGCCGAGGAGGACGCAATACTCACATTGTCGTCCTCTGTGTCCATATTCTCAAGTGGCTGAAAGCTATTACTGGTCTCCAGGGGTGTTTGTCGCCCCATGTCTAGCGTAGCCACTTTGAAGTTCCGTTTGAACGGCAGCTGCTTGAATGGAACTTTGAAGATGTCCTTCTCTGAGTTTTGTTGGAGTGTTTGAATGTTACTGTCTTTTTGAGCAGGTTTTTCGAGTGTCTTGCTTCGAGTAATCACTGGCGATGTGTCTCTGGATGTGGTTGTGTGTGTTTCTTTACTAGTATTGGTTTTAGGTTTTTTGCTGCTTATTTCCGCGTTTATTAATGAAGAAGGACTAGCCTTCTTTTTACCGGTATCAATTTTTGATCTTACTGGTTTTTTAATTCCCATCGGGTGGGTATCTCTCAAATGCTGCCTAACTCTGGTAACAGTTTTGCAGAGGTCAGCTCCGCTAGGCTCCTCTGGATTTACTTTTTGTAGAGCCTCTACATTTATCTTGCACGCCAGACATACTTCCATATACCTGGTCGCTTTTTCTAAAATTCTACTAATTGTAGAATTGCTTATTTTTCTTTCCGGATTTAGGTCCAAGGATACGCTGGACATGCTGTCCTCGTCATCCTGTTGTTCGTCCATGTTAATTTCGGGGTTACGCCCCCGAGGGCTAAAAACTAAACCAAGTTTTCTGAATTTTCAGGTGACTTTACTAATATTTAGTAAATAAAAGCAGTCAAATAGTTTTTCTATATAGAATTCCGATATAAACGAAGAATTAAATACGCGCAGAGCTCCTTTGTACCTTAAAACTCCTTATCAGGCTGCAAAAACGGTGCGACAAGAAACCACAAAATGCACGACACATACACTCTGCGGTCGAACGCGTACTCCCATATATATTTAATATTACCAATAAACAAACATTTCTAAAACGTCTGAGCAATAATTGGCTCTAAGTGCAAAATCACTTCCAAAGTTATAATTCGAATATTTTGCTCCAAACTGGGGAAATTAAAGTAAAATAAACTTCGTTTAAAATGAATTTAATGATGAACTTTTGGTTAAAAGCAACCTTGTAACTCATTCATCAGATTTGTGTTTTTTGCAGTTATAATGAACCTGTTTATAGCGAACTTCCGGATATTTTTTTCTAATTCGGACTATTTTGTTACCTTTTATAATGAATCTTTTTTTTTCAAGAGGAAAGTATTCGAGCAATAGGAAATCAGTGAATTTGTTGAGCGCCTCCGATATATTTCTGCTTAGCAGTCTAATACAAAGCTGCTAAAATGCTGACAAAAAAATCACAGCTCTGTTTAAATCAAGAATTATGTTACCGAATATTTATTAGATGCTAATTCCAGGAAATATGAGACCCTGTTGACTTCCGCTCCGTCTTCGGTCGACTAAACACGTGGTGGCTATCGTTCAGTGACCGTGGTTTCTCCTCGAGGAAGAATCGGGAGTCCCAGCCAGAAGAAAAACTCATTCACTAACCCAAACCTAAGGCCGGAGGGGCCGGATGTCCCCGTGGAATCATTTATGTCTGTGCCTACAACGATTCGGCCCAGAGCCACCATTTTGTATTTGTTAAAAGTAATTGTTGTAAAATCGGGAGTCACCAGGGGCACAAGCCCGCTATACTGGAGATTCCCACGAATTTGGCCCCTCACACACAACGTGTAACTTATACAAGAGAGTCGCCCTGCATCTAATTAAGCGCCAGAAGAGGGGTGGAGATGGCTGAGTACCAACCGGTGAAAGCTACATCACGTAACGTTGTTACTTAAAAAAAAAACAACCAACCAACAACCATCAGACCCTATTAAACACCATTGGTTTATAGATGCAGACATGTATGTAGTATAAAATGTTTATATCATTTGATTGGAAGAACTAGAAGCGTTAATCAAGAGTATAAACATTCCTTCAAGTGGCACTGGGTTGCAAAAATGTCAAATGAACTGGGCAGCATGATTGAAAAACTGAGTTTAAGTGTTCTAGAAGTTTGGTTAATTTCGGTTAGTTCAAGAAGAGGCACAATATCAGTAGCGGCAAAATTTTGAGACGGAGTTAACATGAATGTCGTCTATAATTGATGATGAACATTAAAATTTGTTGTTGAAAGCTGTGCTGGAGGCAAGTTGCCTAAAATGAGATTACAGTTCTAGTGGCGGCAAACATGTCTGGAACCGAAAAATGACAGTTGTTGGTGATAGGAAAATCATCAAATCTTAGATGTATCAAAACCAAGAGCGAAAATTGAAAAGCAGAAAAAATTTACTTCTTGTTGACAATTGTTCGGCACATCCTGCTGTTGAATTAAAACAAATAAAATTAGTTTTTATGCAACCTAACACAAATTCCAAACTGCAACCAATGGATCAAAGAGTAATACATTCTCTGAAAGTTTACTATAGGGAAAATCTTCTTATGAAGACACTGGAGGCAATTGATACAAATAAACAATTTTCTGTGGACCTCTTAGAAGCCATAAATTTCGTTCATTTGATTTGGCAAAATAACTAGAGAAACCATTGCCAATTGCTTCAATCATGGCGGATTTTTAGAACAGGGACTTGGATATGACTCAGATGACAATCTTTCACTTAACCAATGATTGGAGAAGCATGGGTTAGATCCGAAATTTGAACACGGGCTCATCGAATGAAAATTTGCAAAATTTAGTGGAGGAGCAAGTTAAAACCAAATTTGCGTACCTTAATTATTATTTTAACGATTGATAATATCGTTGACCACCAAGTGGCCTACCATCCGAGGCAATACAATCTTAAAATTTGTTGTTGAAAGCTTAGCTGGAGACAAATTGCCTAAAGCCAGAATTATAGTTCTAGTGCTGGCAAACATGTCTGGAATCGAGAAAAGACAATTGTTGTTGATAGGAAAGTCATCAATTCCTAGATGTTTCAAAAAGAAAATTCTATCCATAAAGTATGAAGTGGACAGCAAAGCTTGGATGCCTTCCAGACATTTTTTCAAGGGAGTTACGTGTATGGGATGAAGAGCTGAAGTTGAAAAACAGAAAAATTTTACTCCTTGTTGACAATTCTCGGACATATCCTGATGTTGAATTAAAAGAAATTAATAGATTTTTATGCCACCTAACACAAACTCAAAACTTGAAACAATGGATCAAGGAGTAATACATTATCTGAAAGTTCACTATAGGGAAAATTTAGAACATGAACATGGATATGACACACATGGCAATTAATCTATAGTTGGAGAAGCATCAGTTACATCCGAAATTTGAACACGGGACTCAATCGAATGATAATTTGCAAAATTTAGTGGGGGCGCAAGTTTAAACCAATTGAGGACTCCATAATTTCAAACTTAAGTATCAGTGATAATGAAGAAGATGAATACCTTAGTGAGGACGAATCGGTATCAAACACTGCAGGTTATGGTCGAACAATTCCTGAAATGACAAAAAAAAAACAGTCGGAAACTCGTAATATCTTGGAATCACGCCCAGTTCTTGACCACATAAATATGAGCATCTTTTTCTAACCTTGAAAATTATATGAACACCGTTTCTTTTTCTAGTAGTAATGTAAGAACAAATCTAAAGTTACATTCCCATGGAAACTGCAATTCTGCAGATTACGTTAGCCTTCCTAGATTTTCACAGCTTTGTTCTCATGCAGCATAAGCATTTATTAGTTTATAAATATAAGTGAAACGCCTATGTTAGTCAGTTGTACTTGTAACCTTCTTGTAAGAAATAAATTTTTTAAAAACGTTCTCCTCGTCTACGAGATAGTAACTGGCGCAGTCGGTAGGATTTGTCAAGCAGATTTAGTGCATCGCGCACAACCGATCTGTGTTCGTTTCAACGATTTGTGGCAATTCCGAAATTTCTCATCAAGTTGGTGCAAGGCAATTCAACCTGACCAGGGAAGAAGAGACAAACATCGCTCAACGTCCTATTGGTGCGAGAACTTGGGAACAAGCATCGTCCCGAGCCTCATAAGTAAATCAAGTAACCAGACCATGGAAGAAGATACAAAAAACGCTCAACGTCTTATTGGTGCGAGAATTGGGAACAAGCATCGTTCTGAGACTCATACGTTAATCTATAGCGGAGTAAAATACCGAGGAAAAGTAGTCAAAAAATTTGTTTGAGGTATAACCAGTTCAGACCATTAAAATATGATTACATATGTTCCTAGCTATATGAAATGGGTGATTACGATTTTTTTTATAGGTTCAGACTTTTTTTATAGATAAAAACGTCGAAAATTTTAATAAATCAGTTTGCCCACTTTTTTATACATAACACCTCATAACTCTGGAAATACTCCGTATATTAAAATAATTTTTCTTGAGATGATATATAACATTTAAGCGAAGACAACAGTCATAATGTTTTCATTGATTTTTATTATCATTTTTTTTTAATGGTATATGAACCTGAAAGTTTATATTTTGAATAAGCTACTTTTCGACCAGTGACAAACTTTTTTATTTTTGAAATTTTCTGGATGTCACCAGCGTGAAAGTTTTAGCCAAAAGTACAAAGAAGTTATAAAAAAAAACTCCAGTCCTCTAGGTGTAATACCTTTCGAGTAATCCACCCTCCAAAGCTGCACATATAATAAAAAATAGTTGCTTCCGCGCGCGCCCACTGCAGTCCGTATCTCGTTTAGTTAACGCGCCGCTTTAAATAACATAATATTATGTAAATGGATATCATGTTAATTGGCGATATTGTATTTCTTGTTTCATTTTTGCTTCATTGTAAGTAATGTTTTAAACAAAATATATGTATATAGTTATAGTGAAATGTCTATTGCCATATAACAATGTTATTCAAAATTAAGCAATTTTATATAGTACCTTAACTTGTACAGTTTCAATACAAACACAATAATCATTTATGTTATTCGACTACCCCAATATGTATCAGTACATATATGGAAAAAAAATCGTTTAATAAATATTTTAAAAAAATATATTTAAAATATAATTTTGTAAAAATCTTCAACTTCAGAATCAGACGAGCATTCTTTGGCAGTAAGTAGTCTATTATCGCACGCATATTTGTAGTCGCTGCAACACTTAACTCCTTGTGAAACATAAGAGCACCTATTATTATTACAATTTTTATCAGAACACCAAAATAATAGAGTTTTTCCCACAACATCTGGTACTGGATCCTCTAACGAGAAAATTGGGGCCCATGATTCATTTTCAAAAGTCTATCCATAGTTACTGCGATTCTCGAATGTCACTTTGTTTACGTGGCTGCTGTACCATATTTTTAACTGATATATACATCTAAAATAAACATTTTAAACTATTAGTTACACTTAAAAATAATACAAAAATTATAGACATTTCAGAGTTTACCTTTTTAGATGTTGTTGGAATGCCTCATCCGTCGGAGGTAATTCTGATGCTGGCCGATTTGTAGTTCGTGTTAACTTATAACGTAATTCGTTACGGTTGCGAATTCCTGGCACATTGTTCTTATACAAAAACAGAATATATTGCTGACATACATCAATAGCGTCTTTCTTAGAAAGTTCTGGAAGCTTCTCGAGGTCTTCCAACTTGTCGACATGTTTACACAAAACATCAAAAGCCGTTTTTTTTCCTATTTTGTAATATGCATTCGTTGTATCGCAACCAGTAAGACAGTGAACGGCTAATAATTTTTTACAAACTTTTTGTCCAATATTTGCTACAATTTGGGACAGACACAAAGTGCGTACTTGTATATATACTGCGGCCCAATTGCATGAATACGTTATGTCCGGTCATATCAGGAATCATACAGTAATAATGAATTAGCAAAATGAAAATATCAGGATATACAGATTTTACTAAAATCGAATTGCAGCTTGGAAGATCATTTAAGACGTGAAGTATTATTCTGGTATCTGCGTCTTTTTGGTTACTATTTAATTTTTCTAAACTTTGCGTATTACCGTTCCTGGTTATCAGAAAACAACTTTGAGGATTTTTAAATCCTCCTGCTATTATTATTTCTTCCTCATTATCAAGTATAGATGGTCCCTTTTCCAAAAAATAGTTGGTTAAATAATTTAATAATGATTGCTTATTTGAAGAAGACTTTATAAATTCTTTAAATTTCGGAGCTTTTCGAGCACCGCTAAATCAGATTTTGCCGCCTTCCTCATCGTGCCATCCTCGTGAAATAAAGATAGTGCAACCAATATTAATTCGTGCGTTAATATATCTGACAGGTCTAGCTCTTGAAAGCATGACAAAGCTAGTATGTGCTAGACAAAACACATAAACCCAAAACCTAATGCGCGTGTAAATGCTGAAACATACATTGCGTTTTAGCCGGAGCGTTTTAAAGGGTCCTGTTTGGCGGCAATATGTTATCGCCGCGTTCTGTCGCTGCGTCTTGACCGCATATGTGTAGACTGTTCGATTTAAAATTATAGGTTGTCCTCATCCCACCAAATAGGACCCGTTAAAACGCTCCCGATAAAACGCAATGTATGTTTCAGCTCTTAGGTTGGCGTCGCCGCCCGGCCGGGCGCCCGGCTCTGAAGTCGCCGCGCATGAATAACAATAAATATTTCAAAAACTATAATTGATTGCGGTTTTTTTTTTAAACTTCTTTGTAGTTTTAGCTAAAACTTTTACGCTGGTGACACCTAGAAAATGTTAGAAATAAAAAAGTTTTTCGCTGGTCGAAAAGCAGCTTATTCAAAATATATACATTCAAGTTTATATACCATTTAAAAAAAATAAGAACAAAATCCAATAAAAATATTATGACTGTGTTCTTTGCTTAAATGTTATTTATCCCCTCAAGAAAAATTATTTTATTATACAGAGTATTTTCAGAGTTATGAGGTGTTATGTATAAAAAAGTGGGAAAATTGTTTTATTAAAATTTTCGACTTTTTAAGCTATAAAAAAAGTCTGAACCAATAAAAAAGTCGTAATCACCCATTTTATATAGCCAGGAACATAGGTAAACATATTTTAATGGTCTAAACTGGTTATACCTCAAAAAAATTTTTTTGAAGAAGGAAGCGACTTTTTATTCGTATTTTACTCCACTACTAGGGAAGAGACAAGCATCCCTCCTCCTATTGCGCCTAGCAGTTAAGAATGAAAATCGTCGTACTTCTATTGTTGTAAGTGCATTATTACTTTAATATCCTTTTATTGATTAACTTATCGATTTATTATTTCTTTCTCGTATAAATTGGAAGATCTGATAATTTTAATTCTAGTCTTTATTTTTAAATTTTGGTTAATAAGCAAAATAAAAATAATTAAAATAACAAAATGGCAAACCCTAATTATGCGTTAATTAGATACCAAGCCGAAAATATACCTTTATTTGATGGAAATCAAAAACAGATAAATCGCTTAATTAATGCGTGTGACAATTTTATTAATAATCATAAAGATGTAGCTAATCCTGCTGCACAAATAAATGTATGTTTATTCGATTGGTAGAGCTAATAGCGTCTAGAATAGAATTACAAACTTGGGATTCAGTCAAAGAAGCCATAATTAATACATTTTCCGATAAGAGATCAATATATTGTGTAATACAAGATATTATTACGTTAAAACCAGAAAAAAATTAAACTCCGCAACAATTTGGTATTAGATTACAAGATGCGAGAAGTTTGTTATTTTCAAAAGTAAATATGTCTAACGATACCAGACAACTTAAACTATTAAAGATAAGCGAGTATGGTAATTTAATTCTAAAAACATTTATAAATGGACTTAGTTATCATATGCAATTAGTAGAACGTTTAAAAATCCAACGTCACACGAAGAAGCGATGTGTTTCGCTCAAGAAGAAGAGAACTTTTTATATTTTAAAAATCGCGGAAATTTAAATACAAAAACCACAATAATGCCTTCTAATGTAAAAAAATCATCAAATATTAATCGAACGTATTATTCCGATAATATTCCAATAAGCGTGGTACATAGTTCACAATTTATTCCTGGAAATAATTCTTTTGCAAATAAACCGCAATTTTTAGGATTTAATAGATGGACCTCTAATAATCCAAGTTTTATCCAAAATAGACCATTTAATCAACGATTTCAATCAAGACCAAATTTTGCAAATTCTATGCAAAGACAAACTCAAAATAATTTTAGACCTCAACCAAATTATTTTAATAATTCAAATCATGTCAATGACAAGCGAACATCCTCAATTATAAGAACGCAACAGCCTGAACCTATGGATGTTTCCCCTGGAAACACTGTTTTAAGAAATGCGCAACAACCAAGACAAAAATATGTCATTGAAGAATTATTCAATCAAGTGGTTGAACCGATAAACAATCAACCGCTAACTAATGAACCACTAAACAATATAACACTAAACAATTTATACGAATATTCTGAAAATCAACCAGAACGAATTGATTATTCTGATAATCAATTATACGACAATCAATATTATTGTCCAGAATATGAAAATACCCAATGCGACACCGTTTCTAGCGATTTAGAAGGTTTAGAAAATCACTGAAATTTTATTTAAAATTTACTTAAGATAACCAATAAAATTTGAGGTCGAACTACTTCAATGTTAAGTATTGTGTCACAAACCCGACCACTGCACTGGCGTGGTGTTCTTTTGAGCGCCACCAGCTTTTAACCACTAAGCAGGAAAAGCACTGCGAGTGTTAAGCAGATTGAGTTGGTTCGATTCTCAACCAAAATGAAATAAAATAATGAGGAAAGTATCAAGAAATTAAACGATTATCTGAATATCAAAAATTGCCTTTAATAAAGTTGTAGTTTGATATTAAATGGGGGTACAGTGTACAGTATGTACAGTATGATGAATGCACTTGAGGCTAGCTTTTAGCTTAGAACTGTAATCTATGTGTTGATATAAAAAAAATAAGGAGAACAATATTATGTAGTTAATTAAAGAAAATATCACTGAAATGCCAAGAATAAGTGGCACAACAATATGAGCTAGGTAGAGCAAAATTAAATGAAAGTCAATGTACAAATTATTATTCTCTCAAATTTTCTCAGTGAAGCATTGATAATTATAAATATTAATGCATGTAAACAACCGAGCAATTAATAAATCTCCAATGATATGCAAACAAAATAAAGACTAAATACCCATTTCAGTTGTGAAATGAATTATCGACGAAACGAAGATAGTTTGCCTTAACACACCTTTACGTAACTATATATCTATACCTATATAATAATACCCTATATAATACACCCTATATAATACTCCAACACGTAGTGATCACTTAGGTTAACGGATGGTATGTACAGTTGATGAAATTTGTAAGTAAAACCAAGTTAGACAAATTAGCAATCAATAAAAAAAATAAAATGAATCAATCTTATCTGATAACAGGCTAGCAGTTGTCTTGAGCAGCTTGCTTTCCACCACGATACCACACAGGCTTAATTACGTATACGAATAAGAGCCCTATACAAGTTTGGCTCTGTACTCCAATGTTTGGCTCACTCCACCAGTTTAGCCCGGCACTAGAAATGTGGCCCTGTACTAAAAACGTCTAGCCCTCTGCTAGAAATGTCTAGCCCTCTGCTAGAAACGTCTAGCCCTCTGCTAGAACCGTCTAGCCCTCTACTAGGACTGTAAAAAGTAATGTGTCAATCAGTTCAGGAATTGACAGATCTGTTGACCACTAATCCCCTGATGCAATTACTTTCTTGAAAACATCAATTGGTTTAAAGAAATAATAAACAAGTATAAGTTGGTCTAAAAATTCCCCTTAGCCTGCTGATTAACAATGAAACAATGAGATATTACTTCCGAGCTTCCATATACAATATAAAATTTAATGAATAAGAATTTGCACTGTAACTGATCCATAACTCTAATATCACTATGTTAAATAAAATCAAAAATATGACCAGCTGCACTAGTCATTACTGAATTTATGAGAAATAAGTAATTAGTCTTGTAGATACGCGACTGCATATAAAAGCAGTGTTAAGATCAGTGTTTAACATCTATAATTTAAGTCTGATCAATGAGTCGATGCAAGATGAGATCAAAAGTGCAAATAAAATATGAAAGAGTCCAGTAACAGCATACTTGTACTCCTTGTAATGAAAACTTAGAATGCCTCGGCACAAAAGAAAATGATAGCTTTAATAAAACAAAATGAACATTCAACCTTATAGCCGGTGCATAAATGTACAGTAAATTTAATTCAATATATAATTACCTCGATGGATTGAGGGTGTACTCCCTTGGTCTTAGGGTTGATTGAGACAGAAAACCTGCAGTGGGGTATGTCCTTTCACGCTAAAATAATTTACATAGCCTTAAGTTTCAGCTTGAACATGCGGTTTTACTATAGGATAAAAAAAACGTGGTAGCAAAATGTCTTACCCGTGAAAGATATCCTTATATCCCCAAAAATGGGTATTTGGTGATGCCCAAACAAAATCAAACAAACCAACAACCAAAATGCACCACCAAATGTAGTCGGTTTGGGTAAATCCACCACTTGTAGTGTAGGAAAACTTTCCAAAATTCAAGCACTCCCATATCATGGCAATGCCTTATCATGTTTTTTTTATGGCAGTGGCAGACAAAGGAGTTCTTGTAAAGCGATATTCTAGGTGTTTCCAGTTGTACGACGAACTGGTGCGCTCTTGCCGTCTGTCGTGACTGTCTGACAGGAGCTGCCAGGGGCGGGATGAGGCGGACCAAATCCTGGGAACATCTGCAGTGAAAGTATCTGTAAAACGGAGATAACTCGGCTACATGTCTGCGGTGTTCCAGACTATCTAGATTCCGGGTCAACTCCGGGTCGCCGACGAGACGCATAGCTCTCTTCTGAATGGAATCCAGCAGCTTTAGGGTGTGCTTTGGTGCGGCACCCCAGATATGTGAGCAATATTCTAAGCACGGTCTTATTTGCGCTTTGTAGAGCAAGAGAAATTGTTGCGGTGTATAGAGTTTTTAGTTGCGAAATAGCGCACCAAGCTACTGGGAGGCTGATTTTGCGATGTTAGCAACGTGGTCATGCCAGGACATATTGCTGTTGACCGAGATACCCAGCAGTCCGATTGACGAGGATGAAGGAATGGTCGATCCTGCCATAATGATGTCAGGGCCCGCTGTATTGGCCATCTTGGTAAACGTGGCTGCTTGGGTCTTTGCTGCATTGAACTGGACCAAATTTCGGTCGCCCCAAGTTTGAACTTTCTCCAGGTCTTGATTAATTGCTGTAATCTGCTCCTGTCTGCAGTAATGAGTCTCAGCCGCTGGTAAGGGTTTTTCTGATCTAAAGTGGGAGATAAGGGTACTGTCATCTGCAAAACTGTAAAAAGGATTACTTGTTTCGGTCAGCAGGTTATTAATATAGATTAGGAACAGAGTTGGTGAAAGTATTGCGCCCTGAGGCACGCCCGCGTTGATGGTGAATGTGTCCAAAATGTGTCCATCGACTGCAACGTACAGAGATCGGCTGTTAAGGAAACTGGCAATCCAGCTGCCGAGAGAGGCTGGCAGTCCGAAGGACGGTAGTTTGTTGAGCAGTCCGTCATGCCAAACTCTGTCGAATGCCTTTGAAATATCCAACGCAATCGCTCGAGACTCTCCACAGTTCTCAATTGCCCTACTCCATATATGAGTACATAGGCCAATATATCTCCTGTCGACCTCTCTTTGCGAAAGCCGTATTGGTTATCGCTGATTATTTTGTTGTTCTCGAGGTACTTGAGTAGTTGCTGATTGACTACACGTTTCATGACTTTGGAGATTATTGGAAGCAAGGCAATTGGACGATAGCTTGAGGGCGTGGTTTTCTTGCCTTTTTTTGGAACAGGTTGCACTCGAGCGACTTTCCAAGAAGATGGATAAATCCCTTTTCCGTAAGACAGGGAAAAAAGCCTGAAAAAACCGGGTGTTAGTTCGTTGGCGCAGTTCTTTAACACGATGGCAGATATTCCGTCCGGTCCTGATGCCTTTTGCGTATCTAGATTTTTAAGGATTTTACGAATATAATGGTGATGAAATTTGACTTCTGCCATGGTAGTGTTGATGTTCGATATGGTGGGGAGAGTCTTGCTTTGGGGGACGTCTAAGGTAGAGTGTGAAGAAAACATTTTGGCGAGCATGTTTGCTTTTTCCCTGGCTGTAGTCGCCGTGATGTCACGTTCGTCTGTCAAAGGTGGGAGAGACGTTGCTGTAAAGTTGTTACTTACTGCCTTTGCTACCGACCAGAAATTCCTGGAGCCACTGGGGCATTGCAAAAGTTTATTCCTGATCCTTTGATTGTGTTTGTCCTTAGTTTCGTCGATAACACGCTTGCATTCGTTTCTCGCTTCGACAAAATAATTGCGATTTTCAGCGGTCTAATTTTCTGCCAGTACTTGTAGGCTTGATGTTTCCTACCTACAGCTCTTTCGCATCTTCTGTCGAACCAGGGCTTTCCTTTGGATGGTAACTTGATGGAATTTGTGATATATGCTTCCATTCCTGAGGAGATTACTTGCGTGATTTTTTCGCAGCCGTCAGGTCGTCAGCGCCAAAGCAGACATCAAGCCTAGGAAAATCTAGGTAGAACTCCCTTAGATCGTCCCAGATTGCAGAACTGTAATGCCAGATTTTGCGGGGCAATGGTGGATCCTTCTGTATGAGTGGCAATTCACAAATTAATAAATTTGTGGTCGGAAGTACCTAATGGCGGACCAACTGTGACTGTGTACTGGTCAGGATTGGTGGTTAGAAAAAGATCCAGGAGGGCGGCGAATTCGCCCCTCTCTGAGATTCGAGTTGGTTCGTCTACAATTTGAGTAAGCCCGCAGCTGATGGCGAATGCTTCAGCCTCTCTACCTTCATTGTCGGTCTTGTTGTGATGTTTGAGCCAGTTGATGTTGTGGGCATTGAAGTCTCCCAGAACGATTATTTATGAACTGGGGTGATCAACCTCTATCGAGTCAAAAGTGGTGGCTAGTGTTGAAAAAAAAGCTTTGGTAGGCTCTATCGCTCGGAAGGCGATAGAGACAACATATAAACTTGGTTAATCCCTTGGCGGTGAACTTGAGCCACATGACGGCAAGGTTGTTCGGTTCGAGTGTTTCCTCGCGGTGACATGAAAGGTCGCTTCGGACAGAAAGGCATATTCCGAACTTAGGTCTAAATCAGGTATGCAAGTTGTTGCAACCAACTAATAAAATTATTTTAATTTTTTGGGATACCAAAACAAATTATCTCAGATAACGGAACAGAATTCCAGAATGTAGTAGCAGACGAACTTTTAAAAGCACATAATATTAAAGTTCACTTTACAACGCCCTACCATCATGAGTCAAATTCACCTGTAGAACGCCTACATTCCACTTTAATTAAACAAGAATATTACGAGAATCAGACCCAAACTCTGATATAACCAACCTAATGCCATATGCCATTATAGGTACAGATTATATCAATTCTGGTACACATTTTAGTCCACAAGAACTTGTGTTAGGACACACAAATTCGCAAGATCCCATGAATCTTGTACCATCCCATGTTTATACTGTATATATTAATAATCACAAGACCAATACCCAAATTCTGTACGATCAAATCGCAGAAGAATCAAAACAATTCAAACAAAATTGACAAGGTCAATCAAAATAAAACAACGCAAAATGTAATAATCGGTTATCAAGTATACAAAGATCCGGGAAAACTAAAAAGAAATTTCTTGGTCCATTCACCTTAACAAACATTTTAGAAAATAATAAAATCGAGAGACAAAACCCAAAAACTAAACATACAGAGATAATTTATATAAATGAATCTAAAATAATACTCATTGTTCCAGATGGACCTGGACCGTCGAGTTAAGCGGTATAAAATACCACGACTTAAACAGCTACCCAGGGTTATTGCCCTTCAAATTAGGAACAGCCAAAATAAGATCGAACCACTGGCCTTTGTACAACGCGTCAACTTGAATTCACTGATTAACCAGTTTTATTCTGTAAAAGCTCAAGCAGAAACGCTTTCCCTTAGCTTAAAAAATGATACTACATATTATAATGAATATTATAATTCAATGACATCACTCTATAATCTTGAAAAACGTATAGAAAATTTAATTAAAGAAATTATTCCTACCAATTTAGACATTAGGCACAAAAGAGGCTTATTTAACCCACTAGGTTCAATTATTAAATGCATAACAGGTAATCTAGACCAAAATGATGCAAAAAAATTGACGAAATTGCAAATCGCCTTCCTAGATTTTCACAGCTTTGTTCTCATGCAGTATAAGCATTTATTAGTTTATAAAGATAAGTGAAACGCCTATGTTAGTCAGTTGTACTTGTAACCTTCTTGTAAGAAATAAATTTTTTTAAAACGTTCTCCTCGTCTACGAGATAGTAACTCTAATGAAGTAGTCTTAAACTTTGTTTTTGCTAATACGTACTTAGTGTTTTGCTCTTGTATATTAAATACCTAATAAAAGTAACTAAAAATAAATTATTTTTTATATATCGGTTGTAACAAACCTCGAATATAACGAACCAGTTGCAGTTCATTTTCTGGTTCGTTATATCCGAACCTTACTGTATTTTCATGTTTGCAATGTCAAAGTCAAAGTCAAAGTCAAGTATGCTTTATTGCCACAGAAAAATTCAAATAAATTTTATGGACAAAGCTAACTAAAATAAATAAACTAACCATAGTAGGGCAAATACAAAACAAAACAAAACTTAATATATACAATAATATATACGATAAAAATAGAATAAAAATAGAATAGAAATAGAATAAAAATAGAAATAGAATGTATTCTTTAACACTCTGTATAACCACCGTCTATAGATATTCTAGTAAGTCCGCTCACTCGAGCGTGCCGCGGAAAATTTCCCTCCTGCCTGCGCCAATCCCTCACCAATCGGCATTGACATTGACGTGTGTCAATGTCACGGCTTAGCCGTGACTCAGTTTTCGCAAGTACTTCCGTGATCGGACGGTGTGAATTTATTTTTACGGAATAGTTTTCGCACGATTTACGCTATACGCTATTTAAAAAATATATATGGTTAAGGGTAGTTTTTCTTATTGTGCTGTTGATGACTGTTATGTAACTACACGTGATCTCTCCTGCTTTCTCTCTTATGGAATTGGTAAAGAATTATTCAATTTTTATGAGACGAAGTGAATGAAGCTAACCGAAAGCTGATTGGATGACTAACCCAAACTAACCAGATATATTAAAATTTGGTATAGTGTATCGGAACCGGATCAAATGACTAAAATAAGTTAAGACTATGTGAAACTAACCGAAAGTTAATTAGACGACTAACCAAAACAAACCAAATGTATTAAAATTGATTATAACGTATCGGAACCGGTTCAATGTCTCAAATAAGATGAGACTAAGTGATTCGACGACTAACCCAAACTAACCGAATCTATTAAAATTGATTATAACCTAGCGGAACCGGTTGAATTCACTAAAATAAGTCGAGACAAAGTGAAACTAACTGAAAGTTGATTCGGGGACTAACCCAAATTAACCAAATCTATTAAAATTAGTTATAGCATATCGGATCCTGATCAAATGACTAAAATAAATCGAGACAAAGTGAACCTAACCGAAAGTTGATTCGACGACTAACCCAATCTAACCAAATCTATTAAAAT
>MU186062.1:70186-87669 GCA_016904865.1 Pissodes strobi | reverse complement strand
TTCACAGTTGCAGGTAAGTTTCGAATAAAAAACGTATATTTAGAGGCGATTTAAGTCATAGAAAAACTTAGAACGATTACTTGAGTGAGAAATAACGTTTGCCAAATTAGTTCTCTGGGCACTAGCTTGTCAAATATATTTACTGATAAGCAGGATATAAAAAAAACTGGTATTCCTTGATATAAATCATGCAAAAGCTACAATACAATATAAATTCAATTCAATTTCAATTCAAAATATCTTTATTGTCTGAATACATAGTACACATTGACAAAGCCATGCTTAACTTAACTAAATCTAGAAAAAGAAAAGAAAGTCAGTTTAATTAAATACAAATTCAAAATCTAAAATTAACCAAGATAGTCAAGCCTAGTCACTATTAAGTCAACAAAAGTAAAATCCGAGGTAAGATAACTATTTACTATTTGCAGAAATAAAATAGGACATTGTACAAAATAAAACGATGCAATAAAATATATACAAATTAAGCATAAAAGCAATATACATTTAACAGCTGTATAAAAGTCATAGACAAAATAGACCAGACAAAACAATATAGGTAAAACACAAAATATAATAAAGAGCCTAAACATTTGCTCAGTCCAAAAAGAATTCGTCCAAAGTATAGTATGCCTTTGATGACAAAAACTCCTTCGTTCTATTTCTGAACTTTTTATAATTTTCAACTTTTCTTATTTCTAAAGGTAAGCAATTAAACATTTTTTTTCCATTATAAACAAATGAGTTTTTGACCAAAGTTGAATGTGGAATAACTAGGTAAATGTAGAAGATAAGGAAGGCGAACTCTATAATGACTGTTTCTAAATAATTCATTTTTGTATTTTTTATAGACAATAATATTTATTTCTTCAATAAAGAACAATGTTTACAATAAACCTTGCAATAAACAAATGCCCACAAATGCTTACAAGGTTTATGTGGAGATATGTAAATGATGTATATGCTTCAAATTGGTTAGTGGTTAGTGTCTTAATTCAGATACATGAAACATTCCAAATTCTTTCGGACTTGAATAGATCAGTGACACCAATTATTAATTGTGTTATTTGCTTTTATTTTTTTGGAATATTGTTATGTTTAACTGCTCAGGTTGCTACTCTGTAGTCTGTAGCACTACTCTTTCTGTACTTTTTAATCACATTGAAAACTCTATAGAGGAGTCAAAAGTGGCTTACCTTATATTTAAAAAAAGGATAGACTTTCTGTCTTCCATAGGTCCCTAATTTTTTTTTACCTTCAAAACCCTATCAGAAACAAAAATACCTTTCTGAACCCAATATGGAAATGATTCTAGTAAATTTAGGTAACAGTTTATAAAGGAATTACTGTACATTTAGATACGATAATAACGATTCCAGTATGAGGTCTTGTAAAAAAATGGAGCATTCACATTTTAGCAAAGTTTTTATTTACCTTACCTCACTTTTATTTAATTTACTTTAGGTAAAATATCTGCGACTTTATTAGAATGGCGAATGCGAGGTTTTTTGTTCCCACCTACATACCTGCTTTCAACGTACATACCTGCTTTTAAACTTGACCATTTCAGGTTTTTCAATTTTAATCGAGATCTTATAGAATTACAATAGATGAAAAGGAAAAATTGCTTGGATAACTTGACCTTACAATATTCACTACTTTTCAATACAGAAAACCATTATAATAAAGTTATTGACAGAATATAAAAAAATTAAATAAATGTCATAGTCTATGTAGGTACTATATCAACACACAGGGTAATAAATTATAAACAAGTTAGAAAATATCTTTTTGATAAATTTGTAGTATTAAATTATGTATCAAGGGAGGGTGAGAATTTAAAAAATGACTATTGCATGGTTAGTTAATTTTAAAATTGTCCAATTTTCGATAATCCTCCCAGAGAATATCAAAATGGCATAAAATTTGTGGGTTTATAATATTTACCTTCACCCAGTAATGTAACAGGCATATTGGAGATAATGGATTTCAAAGAAAGATTTGTGTTTAATTGCTTGGCACAAGTCAAAGTATTTCTGACTGGAGTCATTGATCAATTTTTGGAAGGCTAAGGGAGGGTTGGTTCATCTCAGTAAGTAAGTATGCTAAATTGCCATATTTTTATGTCATAAATATCATCTTTTAATTTATACTTTTAAGTTGTCTTCTGGCACTGCACAATTTTATTACGTAGGTAAATAACATCTATTTTGCATTAATTTCTAATGATTGTTTATTAAATAACAAGTAAAATAATTAAGTACTTGTGATGTAAATGGATTTTACCTCACTTCTATTTTACACTAAATCCTCGACTAAACCGTATGCTCAAAAATGTTTTAGTTTCTTTTGTGGGGTGGCATATTTCTAATACTACTGGAAGCTTAAAAATACTAAACTACTTTTTAAAATTAACTGTTATGAAAATAGACCAAGGCTAAGCAAAACTATCGAAGAACTGAGGTAATCAAAAGCAGGTAACATAAAATAATGCTAATTGCAAGGCTAATCCGAAATGACCAACACTAACGAAAACTAAGATTACTGAAAACCCAGCTGAAAACTTCGCAAAAAATATATATGAATTAAAATAGGACTTACTCAAAACTTACCTATCAATGCTACTAATATAACTACTTAGTCTGACCCTCAGTCTGAACTAACCAACAGGTATCACCAAGGGTATCACTAATTATTATTACGCAATCTTGTGTACTGCCCTAAGGGATTACTTCTTACTATTTTTAAATACCTGAAAAATAGATTGAATTTTAACATGAATCATGGCTAAACCGCTTATTAGCATAAAATCAGTCTACACTTTTCAATAAATTCCTATCATCTAATAAGTCAAGGATGCTTACCAAGGTGCTCTACATAATATAAAATAAATATCCCATATTTACTTAGGAAACACCTTGGGATACACTACATCCTTGAGTAGAATACTAAAAAGATCTGTGCCTCGATCTGTGCCTAGGTAGTAAATAATGAAGTACCTACCTACCTGAATAATTAACTAGGTGCGTCGACAATTAGGTACTTACTCAAATACAATTAGCAACAAAAATGATATGGGTTAACTGTTTTTTTTCTTGTCAATATGACTTACTGTCTAATATCTTGCCATGTATTTTCTCACTAAAGAAGTTGATTTTGAAACAAATAAAATTATATGATTTAATAAAATAATTGTGTGGTCCTAAGTGTGAATTCAATCAATACTCTTAGTGTTGTTTGTTTATGGGAGACCTTCAAAACCTGCCTGCTCAGAAACCATGTACTTTTCGAGTCTGTTCTGGCGTAACTACATTAGTTTATATTAATTTGCTGAATTATTGTGATAGATACACACCTGCAGGTAAGATTTTCACTAATAAAATTTCTAGTTTTACTGATTTTGGTACCTTTCAAGTTATTCTAGTTTATCCTGAGGCTTAGCCTATTGTATTGCCTTGTACATGGCTAAATACATGTAGATAAATTAAATATGTAAGCTCGTATGTAAGGCATTTAGTTAATTCGATGCGGTGATGGCTTGTTATTCCAGAAATTTCTTGAAGCTGGCATGAAATTTGCAGGAAAAGAAAAGTCCCCAGGGGTGAATCTTATTTCATAACTTTTCCTAGATCAAATATCAATTGTTTAAATATCTCGTTAGTTATATACCTAGTACCCAGGTAATACCCCCTTTTCTTATATACTTAGTTGTATGGCAACAAATACTGGAACAAATATAATTCCACAAGAAATGTAAAAGTAATAATACAGGTAAGTGTACCTATATCTCGAAGTATTATTTACTTTTTAAAGATTACGGATTTTTTAAACATCCAGTTTCTTAAGTTCTTTTTACTTCACTGGCTTTCTAAACCTGAACTGAGACCTAAACCCGTGCCCAAACCTAGTTTTAGGAATTTTCTTGTAGATATGTGTTCAAATCAATCCCATATTCATTATTCAAATATTTAGTGTAAAGTAAACATTTATTTCTTTGGCCTGGGTCCCGAAGCCAAAAGAGCCTATGACATGAATTAATTATTTTCAGATAGGTATGTAAGTTTTAATGAAGTTCGACTAGGGCCAATGTTTTAATGTGTATATGGTTCTTATATGGGCTATTATTTTCTAATAAACATTGAAGATATATACACATAATTTGCTTAGGAAATAACATTATATTAGCGTTCTGTTTTTAAGATGCATGATGCATTTTATTTGAGATTATTTTGCGGATGTGGATACTTTTTATAATTTGTCTCAACCCCTCAATCACCCCAATTACCTATAGGCCAATGAAAAATTTAAAATATATACTTAATGTTGGTCAGAATGTGCAACAAATCAGAAATTATTGTTTTAAAAAACATCAAAGTTTTTATATAATAGTTTATTTTTAAGTGTTAAGGAAAACAAAAAAGTGGGAAATATAAAAATCGAATTCAGTGTGAATAGGTAGGTATGGTTTAAAACTAGAAATGGGTAAAGCGTCGGCCCCACGATAAGAGTAGATACCTATTAGCTGCAAAATTTTTCTTTTAATATGTTTCAATTCTGATACTGGAAACTTGAAGACTTTCCCGAATTCTGAAAGCTGAAAGTTCATATTTTTATTTTTATTTATTTATTTTTTTTAGTTAACCCAGGCTAATCAAAACTACTTAATCCAAACAAATCAAAACTAACCATTAGCTAAATTAAAGCGTGATTCGCTCTATCTACTCGAAACTAACCCAAGCTAGCCCGAACTAACCAAAACTAAACCATAAAGTTAAATAATAGAAATATCTTCCATATGGAAAATGTTCGCAAAAAGTGTAGTGTTTCTGCAAGCTTGCAGAAAAGATCTATAAGATTACCTTTTTTTAAATGAACTCCCCTAAACGACACTTAAGCCAAATTAAAAAATATGTATATAATCAAATAAGGGGTATCTCCGATAATTTTTATTTTGCTTACGAAAGTGAGCGATTTTTGTTTAATGTTTTAGACCGAGAGCTCGTGTGAAAAATACCTCCTCATAAGGTACAAATGTTAATTGTATTTATACGATTCTACAATATTATGATGTATATATAGACTCCCGTCTGCCTTCCCGATAACTGGACGCTTTAGCGGTGGTGCGCCGTTTGAAACAAGCTCAAATTGCTGAACATCGGGAGAAAATTAAATAAGACGGCTATTTCAGTTTTTTTTTTAAATACAGGGAAAGTCAAAAAATCGCCTTGTCTAGTCCTCGTTGGATAACCCTGTACTTCGGATATAACAGATGAACCAATTTTAGGCACGCAAAAGTTTCTGGGTGAAATGTACGGGCAGAAAAAATATACGAACATAAATGAGTCTTTAAGATCCTACAAACAAAAAACATCCAGAAATCCTTTTGACTCTCTTAAAAAGTTTGATGGAAATTTATTGCCTCCGTGCCGTGTAGGGAAATACTCTTGTGCAAATTTAAGGGAGTCAATCAAATTTGTGCCATTTGGGTGTTGGATGTATGCGACTGAAAGGCAGCCTACATTTTATGATCCAACCAAGCATATGGATGGGCATTGATTGAAGAAAAACTCAACATTCTGTGGTTTGAAGGTCCGTAGCACCATCACCACTTGAGGAAATTTGTCTGACTGAGGAAAGTTCACAATCAGATGATGAAGACATTTTTCTTTATTCCAGTGATGAAGAATCGTAATGGCTGTGATGACATTTATGTAACCTAAGTTCAATTTTTTTTTATGTGACAATAGTTTCCTAAATAGCGAAGACTATGTAAATATATATTTAATACGAGGGGTAAACCGCTGAGGATATTTGTTGTACAGGTCAAATGAAATTATGGGTTATTAAGGGAAATTAAGGGGAATTTATAGGTTTTAATGGGATATTAATAGGAAATTATAGGATATTATGGGATATTAAAAGGAAATCATAAGAAATTTAGGGGATATTAGAAGGATATTACGGGGAAATTATAAGGGTCATAACCAAATTTGCAAGATGGCGCGCAATGCCGTGTCGCATGCTCATTGAGTTAGACGACAAAAAAAAGCAAGTCGAGAAGGAAGTATAATGAAAATAACATATATTAAAAGAAGAAAGTCAAAAAGACAATAAAAGCAAGTCATACTAAAAAATTCCTCAAAGCAAATGACACCAGCTCGAGCTCGGGCACAGATGAACATTCTGGCGAAATTATTTTAGACTGAAAATTTTTCGTCGAATGAAGGCACAGAAGAAAAAAACTCAAACTGGGACTCTCGGTCGGACTCAAATGACAGAGAAAATGTTAATGTTGTGATTGAAGTAGAAAAATACTATGCTGTGTTATATTATGAAGGCTGATATGTCGGCAGAATTTTAAACAAAATTCCGAGCAAAATTCGAGGCGAGACTCGAGACAAAACTACTCCAAATATGTATTACATGAAATTTTTAAAATAAGAACTTGGTAGTTACATATAGCCTAAGTAGTTACATATAGCCTAAAGAAGAGGACTTTGCGAAGGTGAATGAAACCTATATGTTTTATGGTCCACTGGAATTAATGGGTATCGGAGTGTATAATTTAAAAAAGACCGACATAAATCATATACAGAAACTATATAGAAAACTTAAGAAACAGTAACATTGATAAATGAAGTTGAACATCAATATTTTTTTAAGAACAAAGAACGATGTATAGATAAACATAATTACAGAATACATTACTACACAAGATGAACATGCAACTTCACCTCCCTTCTAAAGCCTTTTAAAGTTCAGTTAAACCGGTCCAAGCAGTGGACACTAGTAATCATGTTAAACCAGGCGCACGCCCTACAGATGGTCTCTTTGCCAGCCACGTTGGTGTGGTGTGTGGGGAAATAAAAGACCAGGTGTTTGCTGGTGTTGAACTGAGGGACCAAAAAGTTAATCTTAGACAGGAGATCCGAGGCATCAACAGAACCATTGCACAACTTATACAGAAGCACCAGGCTTGCACAGACAGTGCTGTGTTTCAGGGATAAGATTTTAAAGCGATTTAGTAGTTGGCCCTGGTCGGTACCTCTGGGAGGATAAGCACCATCAACCCTATGAAAGAAATCAGCTTCAAGAATCTACGCTGTACCCGCTCCAATCTATCCACATGCACATTACAGTCAGGAAACCATACTAGAGCCGCATAAAGAAGTTTAGATCTTACTAATGAATTATAAATACTTATTATTGGGTTCACAAACTCGGTGGTAGCCCTAGTAACAAAACCAAGTATTTTCAAAACTGATGACACCACCTCATCAGTGTGCCCGTTGAATGTCAGTCTCCTGTCCACAATGACCCCCAGATCTCGCACAGCCTCCGAGTCAGGGAGTGAAGCGTCACAGAAGGCGTAGTTGTAATGCTGTGTGTTATATATATTAGGGAGATGGTCATTTTCTTACACTTCCGAACATTGAGTGAAAGGCAGTTTTGATCACACCAGACACTCAGTCGGTCAAGATCCCGCTGCAAAAGCTGACAATCATCAAGTCCCTGGACGACACGAAAAATCTTGATATCATCGGCAAAGAGGAGGGAATGGCTCGACATGCCATTGCATATGTCATTTATAAACAATGAGAACAAAAACGATGCCAAAACACTACCCTGAGGGACACCACTAGATGCAAGGAAGACACCAGATCTGTAACCACTGTACTCGACAAATTGCCTTCTACCTCCCAAGTAGGAGGCGAAGAAGCATAACAGTCTGTCATGAAATCCCATACTGTGATTCAACTTGTCGAAAGCCTTCGAGAAGTCCGTGTACACAACGTCCAGTTGCTGCTTATTATTTATGGCATAATAGGCGGTTTTTAAAAATGAAGTTAAATTAGTAACAGTCAATCTGGATGGAAATAAGATGTTTTACTTGACGGAACAGTTTATTGTAAACGCAGACCTTAAAGGCCTTTGAGAAGTTTGACAAAATGGATATTGGGCGATTGTTGTCAATATGGCTCTTATTACCACTCTTGTAGAAAGGGCAGATTTGACCGCACTTTTATAGGTCGGGAAAGACACCCCTGGAAATGAAAAGATTGAACATAATGAGCATAGGTTTCACCAGCACTGATGCGCAGTCTCGCAGAAGAAATGACGGAATGCCATCTGGCCTTGCAGTTTTCTCATTTTTGAGACCTTTTAAAGCAGATAAGATGTCTGTATTGTCAAGGGCAAGAATATTTATCTTTTGTGATGGGTTGTCATTCTCGTTGTCATTATCACTATCAGTAGGTTCATGATCATTGGGAGGAGAGGGATCAACATAGACACTTTTGAAGTAATCAGCAAAAGCGTTCACAATGCCGCTGGGAGAGTCGCAGGCAGCGTCGCCGAAAAATATTTCACCGGGGATACGAGAATTATTTTGCTTCTGTGGAATAAATTTCCAGAATTTTTTTGGATCATTCACAATGGAGTCCTCTGTTTGCGCAATGACCTCTTTGTACGCTAAGTCGATCTTAATTTTGATATTTGCACCAATTATTTTAAAGGCATTATAATCAGTTTGAGATTTAGAAATTTTCCAGTTCTTGTGCAGGCGAGACTTTGCCTTCAGTTGTTTAATAATATCCCCAGTATCCCAGCAAAGGTAGGAGTATTTACGTTCTTAAGAGCGAAACAGCGGAACTGACCGATCAAAGAGGTCGCCGATCTTCTCGTACATTTCCGAGACAGCCTCGTTAACGTCGGAAAAGGCAGCGAGAAATTCCCAATCGGTCGCTGATATAAGGTGATATAATAAGGGAAAATTGGCTTTGCGAAAATTGTAGTTTCTATTATGAGGGTTCGTAGGAAAATTCTTGCCATCGCGACCGAGAGAAGAACATTCGACAGCGATGGCAAAAGTGGGATGATGGGCGTCCTCAGGCACAAGAGGCATCACTATTCACTTCCCCTCTAATAGAGCAGGGGAAGTTGGCAAGAACAAGGTCAAGGAGACGGTTGTGAGAGTTAGAAATGTTATTAAACTGAGTTAAATCAAAATATGCCATAAAGTCCTTTAACAGTGTCAGTTTGGAGTATAAGCTTATGTCAGATACCTGATAGTCCAAATTAAAGTCAATCGCAGTTATGTCAGGAAAAACTATAACCCGAAAAACTCTCGGAAAAAGATTTCTTTAGCAGCTTAAGTGTTTAAACCTAGTAGCAGCCTTAGAAAATTATAGTTATTTTAAGAAAATTATTGGGATATTTACAGGATATTATCGGATATTAATGAGTTATTAAGGAAATCAATGGGATATTACAGGGAATTAATGGGATATGATGGGAAATTTATGGGATATTAATGGAAATTATGGGTATTTAAAAGGAAATTCTGGGTATTTAAGGAGAAATTAAGGGATATTTAGCTGAAAAAGGATATTAATTGTACACAAACCAGGCTGCGGTTTACCCCTCGATTTAATATTACTGTGTTAAGCTAAATATTTTCTGAGTAGTGATATTTATTTGTCTTGAGGTTGCTATCGTTTATAGATAAAAAAATTTAGTTTCTTCCGTTTTGTGTTCTTTTTTTATTTGAATCAATTGTTTGTTGAAGTCAACCTATTTTAATACCTTTTACAGTCAGAACACACTACCTATATGATATTCAAGACTACAGTTACCCATAGCAGCGATCTCCTTCTAACGTGTGGTGGCGAAGCGAGATGCAACGAATGTTTAGAAATGCGTCTGCGGACGTTGTGCGTCCGTCTCGTCTGTCGCAGAACTAAAAACGTTTAGTCATACTAAAGTACCTTTAGTTTAAGACAAATAACATCACTACACCTATCACGAGGTTTTAGTGAAAAAGTCAGGAATTTCGGCGGTGTCTGTTGGAAGAGCGCGTTTATAAAAATCGTCTGCCACGGCGATTTGTTTTTTTGGATATTTTCCGGTCCTAATTAAAAAAAAAATCACTTTCTACCTATGACGAGGTATACACGCTTTTTCGCAATTTTCAAACCGCGCTCATCATTAATACTGCAGAATCGTATAAATACAGTTAACATTTTGTACCTTATGAGGAGGTTTTGTTCACGCGAACTATCGGTCATCTTTAGTGCTTTACGATTGAATTACTTCCACATTTCGCTAGGGATATCTCTTTCTAGGATGACAGTGCAGTTGATAATATGTATAAACTGAATGCATTTTTGAAATTATTTTTTATTTATGTAACCTATACCCTTGCCTATACCCTTAGGCTACGGATATGCCTGTATATCATAGAGTAGATTTAAGGCAAGGTTTAGGCCCTAGACAAGCCCTACGTCTTTACCATGCATCAACTATTAAGGACATAGATACTTACTCATCTAAAGATTTCATAATACCTACTTACCTAAGAGTTTAGTGATATTTTCGATGATATTAGGTATTCATTGAAAAATCTTTATTTTTACTAAATGTTGCATACTGTTGAGTTCCACCATCGATTCCACCTGTCCTGCAGTGGAAGCATCATCTGTGGAAATATTAAATGTTCCTCTTCCTCTTATGTTTAGATCGAGGTATAGATCTCTGTTTAGATGGATATGATTTCTATATGTAGTAAATAAAATCGTTGGCAAAGTCCTCGATAAAATATATTCCTCGAATCAGCCTAATATTATAAATGAACTATCTCTAAATGAAATTTAGAAAAACATTTTAACACCACAGGCTGTGATATTCTATCTCGTTTTCCGGAAACCGTCTTTATAAGAAAATGATTGTCTTTATTTGGTACCTACTTGATTTATTACCTAAATGCTAAACATTTTTGAAGTGATTACTAAATACTTTCTCAGATAATTTTGTTTCTGCTGTTTACTCGAGTTTCGACATATATTTTTACAAATGTTTTTTCCAAAAGTATTAATGCAAAAAAAATCACTGAATCAAAGTTTCAAAAACAAGTAAAACCGAGAGTAAAACTTTTTTTACTAAACTTTGACTAAATTGAGCTGATACAATGCAGGGTTGTGATGTTTAAAACAAGTGTTCAAAACACGTTTAAAACACTCGCAAAAAATCATGTTTTAATCAAGGTTGTTTTAAACAGTTTAAAACATGTTTAATGTGTTTTATGAACACTTGTTATTCCCATATTTATTTTTTATTACCTTAAATTATAAGTAAACTAGCCAATGCAACTTTTATTTTTATTTGATACCTTATACGAGTATACCTACTATAAGTTTGGTATAAAAGTAAGGTAAGGTAAGGTAAAATAAAAACAACATTTCTTTTAATAAATATTTGAAAATAACAACTTAAATTTAAAATAATAATATTATTCAGGGTCATGCAATAGTGTGTCAGACGTCCATAATGACCCTATTTACAGGAATACAACAAAAAGTTAAATGACGTTAATTAGTGCTTTGAATTCCTCTTTTGCAGGACCCTGTGTAATATGCAATTATAGTTATTATATTGCCAATATAACAACTATAAAACAATGTAGCAAGTACAAGAAACAATAATAACACAAACTTAAAAAACTACTCAACATCTACAGTTTGTGTTGTTATTCTTCTTCTTATCACTCACTCTTAGTTGCCGGGACTATCGGCCAATCCATAAAATATGAATCTGCTTACTTTTACGTTATTTAAAACTGTTTTAATCATGTTTTGTTTTTGAAAAGCCTTTTCAACAGTTTAAACAAAAAAAAAAACAACAAACCATGTCTTGTTTCTTTTTTCTTAAAACAAGTTTTTAACATCCCTGATTCATTAACATTATCACTATACTATATCTGTCTAATATAGTTTTTATAATGATGTTTTAAATAACACGGATTCACGCGCCTTTTACTTCGATATTCAATGTACTTGTTAAATTTATTGCCAATTTCCTACTATTTAAAAAAAATTGTTGCCTCAAGATAAATGCTGTAAATAACAAACCACTTCAGTTAACCAGGTTGAACATAAATGTATTAATCTCTGTAAGCTGTTATATGGTTAAATGGCTGCATTTAAAATCGGTAATTACAAGCTATGCTTGTCAGATAAATGTAATCTGCATTGCAAATTAATCTGTGTATTTGGAATTGGCAGCCGTTTATTGGCTAAGACAGCTGTCATGATAATACATATTATAGACTTTGGAGAGTGGCAATAATCGCCTATAGCAAAAGATAGATATAATTCTTAAATGCGTGTCTGGTATCAACTGGAATTGATTGCTTATTATTAAATCTGAATTTAAAGCTTCTTCAACAGCCATACAGTATGTAACAAAAATATGGAACACTCGAAATATCTCAGGTGCCGCTCTCCTAAATTTAATGAAATTCTGTACATTTAGGTATAAAATTATGACTGATTCATTGGTGAGTTCTGCATTGTTACCAGGTTTACCGTTTATCTGTAACCGTTAGGATTTTTTTATAATGGAACACCGTATATTTTATTAGATTTTCGATTTCTGCTTAAAATTCTCAATACTTTGTATTAAGAACACTTTTCTAAAGTAAAAAGTTTTTGGGAAAATCCTGGTATAATATCGATATTTTTTTGTATTCAATACAATAAACAATAAATTAAATTAAACGTTGATCGAAACAAATTCAGATGTTTAAGATGCCCATTTACTCCGTGATAGTAAGCCAAATACTGTGGAAAGATATTTATGACATTTAGAAGTTAGTCAGTTGTTCAGTTTCCTCGATTATTCTGCATTCTCTTTTTACCCTTAACTTTAAATCATCGAGGATATTTGGCTTAGTTTTGAAAATCACTTCTTGGAGGTAATCCCCTAAAAAGTAATCGAGGAGCTACAAGTACGGAAACCGAGTTGACCACTCGATTGTACGCCTACGGCCAATCCATCTTCCAAAAAAGACTAAGTACATCCAGATGCCGACCATTATGAGCATAATGCGGTGGGCCACCATCCTCCTGAAACAATATTTTATCGTTTGGTGCTTGATTATTGCCTAAAAAATTGCATTCAAATTATCAATACAACGGATAAAATAAAGTAACTGCAGCTACGTGCGATTATTTGGAAATAGTTCTGCAACAGCTGGGACAATTTCGTTTCCTAAAAGATTCAAATATCTTTCTCCATTTATTTTTCGGTCTATTATATCGGCATTACCTTTTGGGAAATTGAATATGATTTTCGCATATCCAGTGAGGATTTTGCCTGGCGCATTACCGACAATTATGTCTATGAACTTTCCCATTTAAGAATAGGTGATTCGCCAGAGAAAACTATTCGGTGGACAAAATCTGGACTAGCGTTGCAACGTTCCATCGGTTTCACAAAAGTCAAATCGCATATTGTAATCATCTGTGGAGAGTTCTTGTACCAGTGTTATTTTGTATGGATGAAACTTTTCGGTTTTCAAAAGGCGGTCTACGGACATGTGTGAAATGTCCTGGTAGAAAATTTAAATTGAGTAAGTGAATGTCTTAGCCTTATCACCATCTGTTACGCTTTTCGGTCGGCCAGAGTGTGCTGCATATTTTACGTTTCCAGTTTAAGAACTTTACTTAGAGTAGATCTAGTTAATGAATTCTTCAGGATATTTGTCATCTCGTTTGTCATTAAAAATGTTGCAAATATCTTGTTGTTGTTGGTTGCGTTCGTATTCTGTTCCCACTCCCCATAACCCATCAGTATCATTAAAATTTAATCTAGTTGTTTTGCAGTGAGGATGGTGGCGGTGGAACTGAGGCATTCCTTATCCAGATCGGTTTATTTTGTGCTTATTGAGTTAAGATTGAGGTGTGAAATCTGTTTTTGGGGGATGTCTAGTCGTCACCTAGTGGAATCTCTTTTTATTCTACAAAAGCGAGCTATTAGGTATATTTGTGCTGCAAACAATAGGGCTCATTGCAGATCATTTTTTATTAAAGAACAAATTTTAACTTCATACAGTTTATTTATTTTGGAAACGGTTACACTTGTGCATAAAAACCGACAAAGACCGTTGTCTCGTAATATTTTCCATGCCACCCGAAATGTTTCGGACTTAATGCTACCGGTTTCTCGCTCAGCATTACTAAAGAGATCAGTTATTTATGAGGGTACCAAGATATATCATCATTGAGCAATAAATTTAAGACGGTTAGATTCTCTAAAACTATTTCGAAGGGAGGTCAGGGGCCTCCTATTTGACAAAAGTTTATTATGGTTTGAGCGAGTTTTACCGTGGTACTTTTTAGTTTTGGTTTATTTTATCTTTTATTTTTCATCGTTAGTATTTTTCAGTTTTGATTTGTCATAATTTTTGTGTTATTTTGTCCTCAATGTTTGATTTTATCATCAATGTGTCTATTTTAATTTTTTTTTTGTTACATTTATAGCCCAAAAACTTTTTTTTTATTGTTATTGTTAGATGTTGATACAAGATGTCATGTCTTTTCATAATAAATTTTTACTTTGACTTTGACTTCCAATTCTTTGCGTTTCAGTTAAATGATACATTTTTGTAAATCAACGAAATTGACATTTTCGGACATATTAGGTATTATTATTATTTATTTAGTTAAAATGCTTTATTGTCCAAAAAATCATTACACGTAACATTTCTTATTGACAAAGCTTTATAAAATGTATGCAAAATATAGCACAAAACGAAAAAAAATAAAAAAAGGGGAGACAAAACATACCAGGAGAACATTAGTGTGGTAAGGTATAACATATTAAGCAGAAAATATTTCCTCTGTAATATACATCATCACAGTATCTACATCAGCACAATCAAAATTTAATGGCTTATTTCCTCTTCTATTTAAGTCATTTATCACAATAAAATTTTTCGTATAAGATGGTATCTCTGCAGAAGTGCTGCTAAGGCTACCAGATTGTGCTTTGGAGACTTTGATATTTAGCATTCATGACTGATGATGGCACACACGGAAATGTAAAGAATTTTATAATTATCGTCCAATCTCTTCTTTATTGTCTACACTTTTAAAAATTGTTGGACGGCTTGTTAAGACTCGAATGTGGAACTACCTTCGAACCGTTGACGCCATCAGACAATGCCAATTTGTCTTCGGGCAGTCAAGGGGGAGTCATGACGCTATTCAAAACCTCCTAGAAAATATATACTTGGGTATTAATGGACATGAGGCTGTGGCGACAGTGTTCTGTGATCTGTCAAAGGCCTTCGACTGCGTTGATCATAGAGTATTGAATAGTGCTATGGGTTCCGCGGTACCTACTGCCCTGACCTGGCTTGCATCCTATTTGGATGGTCGTACTCAGTTGGTTGTGTCGGGTGGAGAAAGGTCATCAGCATTGGGGGTTGAGTCATAGTCGGGAGTCCCTCAGGGGTCGGTTCTTGGACCCTTATTGTTTCTGATTTATATCAATCACTTGACTATCGAAATTGATGGAAGTTTCACGATATTCGCCCACGATACCACTGTATCATGGCCTGGGCTTGATGTTGCGGAACTTGGCTTATGTATTTGAGCTGACCTAAAAAATATTAAGGATTTGGTGCGATGTAAATCCCCTTCAATGCTGATAAGACAAATATTCTTACATTTGGTTGTGATCTGGAGGATGTCTATCTTGAGGGTATTGTTGTTCAGAATTCTGGAATGTCTAAGTTTCTGGGTGTTTAAGTTGATAAACAGCTTAGTTTTGAGGAGCATATATGGGGTTGGGTAAAACGTTGTCTTTTGAATGCATTGCGGTGAGAGTGGTGAGGCAGGACCTAGGTCAGCAGATGGCTAGAATGGTGTATTTTTCATTATTCGAGGCAAATCTTCGATATGGTATTCCCTTTTGAGGAGCAAGTACACAAAATCTGCCAAAGGTACTTTTTGTAGAGTGCAGAGTGTCATGCAAACAATACTTTATACATTTAAATCTTCTTACCCTACCATCTCTGTGCATAATTGACATATAATGGCAGAAGATATTTAATTACCTTCGTAATTTCTTAAAAGCATCGCCAACTACTAGACATTTTACGAAAACACAAAAAAGTTGGATCCCAAAAGCCTGCTACAGCCTAAATGATTTTTTATGGATCGTCTGTAGGTTTTAAATTTTAAAATTTTATACTGTTTTTTATCTAGTTATTTTTAATTGAAACATGTTTTTATTGTTTATATGGCTCGTTTTTTACATATTTTAAGGCCCGTGTTAATTTTTTTTTATAATTTTTGACTTTTTCTTAGATTTAGTAATTGTATTGTAATGGTGAAGGACTTATTTTAAATTGCTTTGTAAGTAGGGACTATAATTGTTTCTTATACAATAAAACACTTTGACTTTGACTTTCTAACCCACAGAACAACGTTATTGTATATCTTGATGCCATTATAAATCACTGAATTCCTGGAATGTGGAATGGGCAAGGGAACATTGTTAATTTTACGTGTACCCGAGCGTGTACCATATACCGGCTGAGGATTGGGAAATTGATACTTATTTTTATGAATCAGGCAAGCTATTTCCAGAATAAATAAAGATAAGTGGGTTCCTGGATGCGCCCTACATGAAGGATTCACAGCCTGGCTAGTGTTATCACCAAATATAAGGCCATTAACAGGACAGTTGAAGCCGAGGAGGTTAGTTTTAGACTTGTTCAGGCAGATGCGATTGGCGTCACATCACTGCTTAATCCTTCCGAGACCCAACTCAATATCCCGCAGCAGCTGCCTCGCATCCTTGTTGCGCCTCAGTACTGTAGTGTCATCTGCAAACAGCGTAAAGCGCCCAGCAATTTCAAGCATAGTCAAATCATTCACAATATATTAAAAAAAGGATTGGCTCCAATACGGAACCCTGATAGGCAAGATGCCTGCTAGACGACACACTATCTATGTGGACAGACTACTCCCGGCCACACAGGTATCTCTCGCACGACCGAAGTATCCCGCATCGAGTCTCGTAAGTAAATAGTGTCCGCAGCACCACCTCATGACTCACACAGTCAAAGGCCTTTGACAAGTCACAAAATACTGTAGCAGTCGCCATTCGCCCATTTATACCCTGGAAAACCTCTGACAGAAAGTCGAACATTGCATCAGATATGCCCCTACTAGATCCATACTGATTTTCAATAAGAATGTTATGATTATTTAAGAATAATAAGAGACGATCCTTCACTAGGCTTTCAACGAGCTTGGAGGGAGTAGGTATACATCAAAGAAATGGGCCTATTATTTGAGGAAGTCAATTGATCACCGCCCTTGTAAGGAGGTACTACTTTAGCAAATTTAAAGCATGGAAAGGAACCAGACATGGAATATATATTAATAACGTCTGATAGATCAGCAATGGCACTATCAGGTAGACTTTCCAATATTCTGATTCAGGAGGAGTAGGAGGACTAGTTGGAGTAAAAACATTTAGGTATTGTATCAGGCACATTTACATTAGGCATATATATTAGTGAGTCGGTGACTGGATGAAGGTCTTTAGTTAGTTGCCAATTGAGCATAATTATTGTTTAGAGAGTTGGAGGCGATATTTATTTGTGAAGATTTGCTTGCTCTATTAGCAAT
>MU186062.1:0-55186 GCA_016904865.1 Pissodes strobi | reverse complement strand
AGAAATTGCCATTTTAGAATAACTTAACTGTCAGGAAGCCTGAACTGATGATTGTTTTCGTCCTCCAATCGATAAGATAGCTATTTCATATTTCATAAGATTAAATAATTGTTACAGATAATCTTATCTGTTTTGTTATTAGCGCAATTGCAAAACACATCAAACTAAGCAGGATTTCGCAATTTATTGACGATATTTCTACACGACATGCACAATACAAATTTACCTTATTTTATGATTGATGTCCACCTATATCTTTTTTTAATTGTTAAATTATTATAAGGGGTCGCTTGATTATTAAATTATTAATTTTCCCGGGGACCATTTGATTGTTCGAAGTTTTTTTTATTGAGTACGTATTGTAAATTCATGGAAATACGTTCAAAAATCCATATATATGTTTGGATCCTTAAAACTAGTAATGTTCTGCTAAAGTCGTTGTACTCGTGGTTATAATGTCTTTAGGTACTTATATTATGTAGATATCTCCACATATTAGGGTAAAATCGGTAATTAATTACAATAAACGTAATTTGATCAAATAAGAAACTTGTCATGCTTATCCTAAAACTAAATTTTAGCTCTCCTAACTGAACACGAAAAATCTGAGAACAAGCTGTTCATTTCTCCGATTAACCTTATTGCTATATAAAGTCGGCATTGTTGAATTTTCCACAAATAAAGTTTATCGAACTCTTTATAGTTTGAAGGCAATGGTTGCGTTCACCAGTAGTCAACGGTCCGAGCAGCTTTCTTAAATTCGATAGCGCTTGTCAAAACTTTAACGCAAATAACATGCATAGGACAAAGATGGCTATAAATGGCACGTCGAATTTTAGAAAGCTGCTGGGGCCGCTGACGGGTCGGTCAAGTTTGCTCCTCGTATTAAACAAATTTAAAAAATAATTGAAGCATAATTTTGCACACATTTTGCACACCGCAAATAAAATGCACACCCTCACAAGGAAAAGTAGAACTGGATTTTATACGGGGGGCAAACTTGACCGTTCCTCCCCGTCTGTTACAAAATTGAAAAATTTTGATGCCACTCGATTCGGCAAATTTTGCACACCTGTTTTCAAATTTTGCACATTTTTCTGGGGAAAGTTATGAGGGGTTAAAAATTTGAATCCCCCCCCCCCCCTTTTGTCAAAATGTTGAAAATTTTTGATACTGCTAGATTCAACTAATTTAGCACACTTTTGGTACACTTATTTTCAAATTTTACACTTTTCTAGGGAAAGTTATGATGTGTTAAATTTTTGCATTTGCATTTCCCCCCAAATTTTTAACCTCATATCTTTTCCCAGAAAAGTGTGCAAAATTTGAAAATAGGTGTGCCAAATTGTGCAAAATTAGTTGAATCTAGCAGCATTAAAAGATTTCAACTTTTTGGCAAAAGGGGGGGGGGATGCAAATATTTAGTACCTCATAACTTTCCCCAGAAAAGTGTGCAAAATTTGAAAATTGGTGTGCAAAATTAGTTCAACCTACCAGCATCAAAATTTTAAGACTTTTTGATTATTGGGGGGAAAAATGCAAATCTTTAACACCTCATAACTTTCCCCAGAAAAGTGTGCAAAAATTCAAAAATGGGTGTGCAAAATTGTGCATAATTAGAAGAACCTAGGTACTAGCAGCATAAAAATTTTTCAACATTTTGACAAACGGGGGGGAAAATGCATATTTTTAACACCTCATAAACTTTCCGCAGAAAAGTGTGCAAAATTTGAAAATAGGTGTGCAAAATTTGAAAATAGGGGTGCAAAATTAGTTGAATCTATCAGCATTAAAAGATTTCAACTTTTTGACAAACGGGGGAAAAATGCAAATATTTAATACCTCATAACTTTCTAACTTTCCCCAGAAAAGTGTGCAAAATTTGAAAATAAGTATGCAAAATTGTGTAAAGATAGTTGAACCTAGCAGCATCAAATTTTAAAAGTTTGACTACGGGGGGGGGGGGGGGGGGGCCAAATCTTTTAACAGTTCATAACTTTCCTAAGTTTGCAAAATTTGAAAATAGGTGTGCAAAATTAGTTGAACCTAGCAGCATTAAAAGATTTCAACTTTTTGACAAACGGGGGGAAAATGAAAATATTCAATACCTCATAACTTTCCACAGAAAATTGTGCTAAATTTGAAAATTGCTGTGCAGAATTGCGCAAAATTAGTTGAACCTAGCAGCATAAAATTTTTTAGACTTTTGACAAACGGGGGGGAGGGGGGGGGGCGAATCGAGTGGCATCAAAATTTTTCAATTTTGTAACAGACGGGGGGAAACGGTCAAGTTTGTCCCTCGTATAAAATCCAGCTCTAGTTTAACTTGTGAGGGTGTGCAAAATTTTATTTGCGGTGTGCAAAATGTGTGCAAAATTGTGCTTCAATTATTTTTGAAATTTGTTTAATACGGGGGGCAAACTGACCGACCCGCCGCTGACTGCTGGATTTTCAGTCAACGCTGCTGGTAAACACAACCATTGGTTCAGTGTCCATCAGCGTTCTGACAGGACCTTTCATTCACTGCAACCTGTCAAATGACCGGAAGAGAGTGATCGTTGTGCCAATATATAGACAGGGACACATAATTGGTAAACTTTAAGCCGGCTCCGGACTCACCGCCGCGACTCTCACATCGCGAAGTCGCGGCGTGAAGTCAAGCCGCGAGTAGCCTTGAACGTCACGGCCTGGAACCTTATCTCTACACACAGTGTTCACAGTTGTGTTCGCGCGTTTGTGAAAATTGAACGAAAAAAATTGTAACAGCAGCGATAACTGTGCGCGCTTTAACTAATTATAACGTTTCTTTTTCAAGACCGGCACAGCTATGCTCAGTAAAGTACTAATCCGAAACTAAGCGTCATTGTTTTGATTTTTGTCATTGTAATACCGATGTTTGGCATCCCATAGTACAGGTTTTTGCTTGGTAACGTTCCAAAAATTGTAATTCTCGTAAGTCGTTATTCCTGGTAGTCATATTTACGTATAAACATAAATACTACAGTCACTACACCATACTAACACATGGTACAATGCATTGATATTTTTAAGTTAAGGTTATGTATTGTATGCCTTGAATGTGGAGAGCGTTCACATTTCGCGGCCGAGAACTCTTTGAAGCTGACAAAAAGACCGACTCGAAACGGGAAACAATCCGTGAACTCTGTGAAAAGGCCTGAATACCAACCACACTCGTGTTCGCGGGGCTTCACGGGTGGTCGCGGCGTGAGTCTGGAGCCGGCTATAGACTATTTAGTTATATTTAACATCAGTTTGTGACACCGCCGGCGTCGAGTGAAACGATGAATAACAAGAGTCAACAAACTTTCTGACTACAAATCGATTCCTCATAGATCATCAAGATTTACCTTATTTCAAGACTGGACCTAAGACTTTATATGAAAGCTTAGAATAATGTCCTTGACAAATACGGTCCAAACAATATAGTTTGGCCAAATGGTTCTTAAAAAGGGAAAATAGGGGAAAGTTTTGGTGGAGTTTTGGTATTTGGTTCCTATATGTTTTTTGGTAGATGTACAGGATGGCCCGTTTAAGAGGGGCCTATACCTTATCTCGAAAACTACGGGGGTTGAAAAAAAAATTAAATACAAAAGTTGTTCCTAGTAAAATGATCTTTATTTTTTTTGTATTGTTTTAATCGTCGTCACTTTTTTATATACAGGATGGTCAAAGAAAGTTACACATTCATAAATGAAACACCCTATATTTTATTACATTTTTGGATTCTACTTAAAATTCTAAGCATATTTGATATATGATGTTATACCTCTAGAGCTAGTAGTTTCACAGATATAAACAGTTGAAAATCGGTACTTTGACTACTTTTCACCTTGGTAGCAAAAAGACCATTAGAGTTGGAGTAAAATTAATTTCACATTCCTATCTTAACTTTTCAAGAGCTATTTGACGGTACTAAATGGCAGGTGGTACCATGGGTACCAAATCTGGTACCTCTATAGGTACCATCAGTTAGCACCATCAGATAACTCTTGGAAAGTTAAGATAGGAATGTGAAATTCATTTTACTCCATCTTTAATAGTCTTGCTGCTACCAAGGTGAAAAGTAGCCAAAGTATATACCGATTTTCAACTGTTTATATCTGTGAAACTACTAACTCTAAAGGTATAACATCATACAACAAATATGCTTAGAATTTTAAGTAGAAATTAAAAATGTAATAAAATGTAGGGTGTTTCATTTAAAAAAATGTAACTTTCTTTGACCATCCTGTATATAAAAAAGTGACGATTAAAACAATACAAAAAAATAAAGATCATTTTATTATGAATAACTGTTGTATTTAAATTTTTTTCCCAACCCCCGTAGTTTTCGAGATAAGGGATAGGCCCCTCTTAAACGGGCCACCCTGTACACGAATTTTGGTTTGGCCAACACGAATTTTCACCGGAATCTCATTTTTAAATTAAAAAAAAAACGAAAAAAATAGTTACTTATGATATAAGTGCTTAAAGTGAGGTTTTATTTTGTGAGCAGGGAAGTTTGGGTTACTCCTATCCCTTCGAACAAAATAAAATCACTTTTAGCATGTACATCGTACACAATTTTTTTTCTACAAACACTGGGCAACTGAGATCAACATCTTTAAAACTGTTTGGAATTTGCTACCATATTTTCATGCGTGAGGACAGTCAGGACACTCTGCCTATGTTAAATGCGCTCACCTGTATCTACAAGATTTGCACATGTTTATGAACAAATCGAAAATTACTCTGGTGTTACATTTCAGTCATCGGAAGAGCACGTAGGACTGAAAGACTCAGGAGTTAAATGGGAATGTATGAATGGCTCCTACAGCATTTTCCTTTCCCTGAAAACCCTGATTTATATTCAATCAGCAGTGGTATTGTTGCTGACGGTCGAATTAACTGCCATAAAGCTTGGGATCTGGGCAGTAAAGGTATTAATAGAATTGTGTATGGTGATTTTGGAACTGTCAAATTTAACAGGAGCGACCGATTGCAACCTCTGGCGGTAATGACTAGGGCGATACGGGTACACAACGAACTAATACCTATCAATCCAACAATTCTGTTCCAAAGAATGACCGTTGCCAAGCATTCAGAGGAGCAGCTCGAGGAATTTTTGATCAACGATCTAGGCCCTATTTCCTTAACACTGCTTGACAATGGTTTAAGAAAAGGCACCAAGTTCATTTTGTATAAGGCATTCAAACCCCTAACAAACAAGCAGTTAAGTGACCATGTACGTCATAGATGACGTGTTTCTTTTGCATAGGGTACTGTGGACCATGAATCAAATATTTTCTTCTATTTCTGATAATTACGTGCAATATGTCAGGTCAAAATATCAATCAAACTCAGTAATTGTTTTTGATGGGCACCCATAAAATACGGATTTACAAAAAGTGCAGAGCGTATTAACAGATCATCATCACTGGCTTCAGCTGACATACTGTTTGATGATACCATGATGCCAACTTCAAAAGAGAGATTCTTGCTTACAAGAAAAACAAACGCATCAGTGCCCATTACGAGGTTCTCAGCGGGTATTACTACCAAGCAGGCGAAAGAAGATGTGGTGAACGAACACAGCTTTGGAAATGGATCCAACCAGTGAGACGGTAATTATAGTTGTGACCTGTTGGTAATCTGCAAACACTCAAATGATTTCTTTTTGAAGCCTGGTAAGAACAAGGTCTCTACAGCTATATATTCTCTCCTACTGATGCTGCAAGTGAAACAATAATCGCTGATAATATTCTATTCTTGCACGCAATAGGTGGTTGTGATGCAACATCGTCATTGTACAGTCAAGGGAAACTGAAGTTCCTTCATACCCTGAGAAAAACCGTTATCTTGCTGATAGTATCAAAGTATTAAAGAGTCCAATGCTACTCAGGATATGGCTGCTGATGCTACTGAACCTTTTTGGTTTCAATAATCTAATTCCAAGCACAAGACAAACATTGCATTGCACTACCACCGTCTGCAGTTGCAGCGCGACAACACTCCCCAAGACTCTACTATCAAGTCCAGTAATGGACCAGAAGAGCGGAAATGGAAGATATTAAAAACAGGTCTTGCATCTGTGACAAACTTGTTACCACCTGCTCCCGACGTTTTACTGAAGCTTGTCTCGTGCAAGTGCACTGTACAAATTGCCAAAGAAGTTATGGGTGTAAGGTGTAAGAAAGCAGGACTTAACTGCAGTACCTTGTGCTTGAACTGAGAAAACACTTGCGACATACGACAGAAAACCCGGAAAATGAGGTGGAAATGGCGAACGGAGTTGGATTTATTGGGCACCTACTAAGCCAATGACAACAAGACGAAAAAATTATACAAGGTATCAGTTTATACTAATAATTAACAAACAACAAAATTCTAATTCCATTTTTTGTCTCTTTTTATATTGTAGATGCCGATGAAAAACCAGGACCTTCAAGGAAAAGCATGCGTCAGTGATAGGATTCCCATTTAAGCAGCAGCGAGCAGCGCATCGCAGTGCGACGCATTACGAGCAGCGTTTTGAGCAGCATCTGACAGCAAACGAATACAAGCAGCAAAATAATCAGTCTTGTGTAGTGCTGTATTTTGTGACAATGTTGGCAGCAGATGAGACGTCTAGCACTTCATCATCAGACGATGTGATATTATGAACAGCTATATGTTATCAACATGAAGAAAATAAAAGAAAAAAGAAAAGAAAATGTTGGCTGCATGATATATTACATAGAGTGAAACAACATATTTGTCCATATCCAGCAGTTACTTTGGCAGTTACCAGGTTGGCACCTCAGTTTGCACACATGGTACGTTTAAATATAAAATTAATTGAACAAAAACCTATCTTTCTCCACTGTTTCCAGTCCTTAATGGCCCATCCAGAAATAGCATTTAAGATGCCGGTCACCTTTTTCCACAACGCCGTTCTTATTGCATTGGTATAAGTGGCGGTTAAATTGCCCTTATACATGTCGGTTCCCACTTAAATAAAATCAACTAAAATTTATTTTTGTTTAGAACTCAATTGTCTGGATTCCTCAAATTCCATATTTTCTGCAGAAAACGTGGTACTTAAAAAAAAAACAAACTAAATTTAAATTTGATTAACAAACCAAGAAATGATGCTATGTGTGAAGTTCTTCAGCATTTTTGCAATTTCATTGGTTGAACAAAATGGCAACGCTGTTCTCCGATGATGCTCCCTCCCTCATACTTACACACACTTCCCGGGAGCTCTCAGGGACGGCTCCCTTCTCAATAATAACGATACAGAGATAATACGTATGCATTTTCTTTGTTGCCCAAATGCCTTATCAAGGAATGACACCAGGGGAGAATAGCATAAGCTAAATGAGAATGTGAGAATGAAGGTTGTTGTGGCACGCTGTTAGAAGAATTTCTCCAGAAGATACCTGTACCAGATTTCTGAATAGGACAAGTTGTCGGGATAATGTTTTTGAAAGACTGACAAAATGTTGCTCCCAGGTTAATCCTGCAACTAAGTGAACACAGGAATTTTGGCTTCTGCTGCACAGTGAGATATTAGAGGGTGTTCATCGTCAGTGTTGTTCCTGAGAGTAAAGTTAACACTTTGTAATTTAGCGTTATTTAGAGATAGCCGATTATCCAGAAACATTTGAAATAGTTCTAAAGTTTGCTAATCACGATTGTCAATTGCAGACGGGTGATAGTTTATATAAAAGGTACTGTCATCAGCGAATAAAACGGTGTTGACTCCCTTACTCTGTGAGAATGCCCGGTTGCGTATTGGCATTTTGTACTATTATTCAGAGCAGCTGTACTCTCATTTGCAGTATACTATGGCTTTATGTTACGCATAATTTCAAAATACAATATATACCGCGATTCAGAGATTCAGACCATTACTCTGCTTTAACGGTCTGAACGCAGTATCTCTCATTTGCAGTATACTATGGATTTATATTACGCATAATTTCAAAATACAATATATAACGCGATTCAGAGATTCAGACCATGACTCTGCTTTAACGGTCTGAAACGCAGTATATAATGGGTTAGTTTAGGTTAGTTTGGGATTATCGCTCCATTTCTCTACTGCCAATTATTTTGTTATAGGTTTATGAGCGTGTTTTGAAAATTTAAATTAATCAGCACTTATACCAGTTTGGATTTCGAAAAAATAAAACCACAACTTTAGCCGTTGACCACTTCACTAGGAGCAGTCTGGAAAGTTTTGAGGGATATCTTGATACTCTTGCATCATTTTTGGAGCTCACAAAGGCTTTCGACTGGGTCACGCACTATATTCTCTTAGAAAACCTATCCTATAATTTTTATTATCGTAGTCATTGATGGAGCCATTATTCTTGAAGAAGGTTGCAACCTTTGAACTTTTTAAAACTTTAGGAAAATTATTGCAAGCTATAGATTGGTTTATTAATATTGTTAGAGGCTGAATAGGTATATTTTTTATTCTTTTAATAATTTTTGAGTTAATCTCATCTGGATCTTTGCTGTTACTTTTTTTATTTTTAATAGAGCCATATTGACATCATCAATACACACTGATAGGAAATTAAACAGCGGGATGTTTTCCAAAGGTATGAATTTTAGGTAATGGTTAAAAGGCTGTTGAAAGCCTGCAAGTTTATGTAACACATTTTCAGCAGTTAAGCAAAAGTGATCATTAAAATTATTTGCATTAGGTTTTAAATTAGAATCAGAGGTGTATTATGTTTGCTTGCATTATTAATAAGTTTCCACACAGCTTATTGGGGGTTACTAGATTTTTTTGGTATTCGTCGTTTGCTTTAATTCTTGCAAGCCTAATATATTTTCTGTAGCTTTTCTTTTTTTTTTTTTAAATTAGAAAAAAATTATTTCTTTAGTTTTGACTCAATATTAAAAACTTTTTGAGGTGTGGAAGATGTACTATCCTAGGCCTAAAATTCAAAAAAGCTAGCATTAAAATATAGAATATTTCTGTTTTACAAATCTCGGGATAACTTTATTTCTGAAGAATTGTTGGAAATACAGTTTCCCATCTAGGAACCAAAACTTTTTTAAAGTGAGATTAAAACTAAATAAATTAAGTAGGTACATCTTTTTAGAAACTCGCAGAAATATCACTGTACTTAAGCAATAAAAATGTTATAAAGTAATGTCAAAATTTCCAAAACACCTAGGTACTTATTTCTTGTGAAATTCAGATTACCTTGTGCATGGCCTTGATCTTGACCTTCTGTCACATATTATCCATACGCTTGTGAGTTCATAGTCAATAATGAATGTTACAATGTTGATATCACAAAACAAATATTTATTATCAATAACTAGTTTATTACTGTTGTTGCGCAAATCGATTTTTAAATAAGTCAGCTGTTTTTAATTTATCAACATACTTATCCTTATTTCGATAAAAATCATCAACACATTCAGATACATACATATTACGGTGTGCAAAGAAAAGTTACTCACGCAGAATATACTTGTCTTGTCAAACGCAGCTTATATTTCATCAACGTTTATTTCAAGTATGAACAAAATTTGGCAGAAACATTCAAGTTAACCCTATGCATTATTGGGTGTCATTTCTATATACCATTAAATAGATACATTTATTTTAAAAGCCAATCATTAAACATAGAAGCTGACTTAAAAAAAACTCATACTTACAACAATTAGAATATACATCAACTATTAAAATAAGTACACATTAATGTGTGTAGAATCTAAATGGTTTGACCTCAGGTTTTATTTGAATAGAATGGTGTGCATTTTCCTATAACATACATTCGTTTTTAATAGAGATCGGCCGATACCGTTATTTATATATTGGTGCATTGATATCTTATCGGCATATCGGCAAAATTTTGCCAATAAATATCGGCCAATTTAAGACTAACTATTTTATTTATTTGTAACTAAAAACACATTAACATTTTTTCTTTAATAGAGCAACTAAAGTAATTTTAGATTATTTAGATATTATATGATGCATGTAATTAAATAAGGCATATACGTTGGTTAGTAAAAACAGTACGTTTTGTAACCAAAATAAACAAGTAGTTAACTTAAAATCGCATTAAAACCATTATTTAAAGTAACATTTAAAAGTAAAATAACAAGCATTAACATTAAAAAAAGAAGTAAAAGTAATTCTTGTATGTTTCAAAAAAAAAACAAAAAAATGCAAATTGCTGTAACTAATTTCAGCAAAAATAAATACATAATTTGTTTAAATAAAAGTTGCAAGGAATGCGCTAATAATCAAAATTTAACTTCCTTAAATTGCGGTGCAAAAATATCAAACTTTCTCCACGCTCAGGTATCAATTTATATCTTTTGTTTTAATAAATACTTCCGCCTTCAGAAAAAAATTTGCTCGCTAAAATCACTTGTAGCGAGAGCAGGCAAAGAAAATGTCTGCCTGATTTTTTAGTAAGAGCATATCTTTTTTATTAAAATTCCACTATTCAAATGAAGATTCGTTTGAATGAATTACAGCTGTTGCAAAGTACAGGATAATTTTTTTCTTTAAGTTCTTTAGTCTTGCTTTGTTTTAAAGCTTCACCCCCAATATTTTCGTAAGACCGTAAGACTTTCAAAAAGAAAGTGTGTATCTCTCTTTTTTTTTATTGCCATTGTTATCTTATCCTTGCTAACGGTAGATCTTCATCACTGCTACTTGACATCTGGTTTTTCTTCCTGACTATTATAGGTAAGTGGCTGCTTGTGTTATGTTCTTTACCAAGAATGGTTTGCCTAATTTCACATAATACGCGATCTCCCAGCTCATTGTCAAACATTTTCTTTTAAAGTGGGGGTCGAGGAATGTTATAGCCAATGTCAAATGGTCGTTTGGTTCGCATGTCTTTAAAACGTTGCTCCAGGTTTTTCGTTAATGTCTTTTCGCTTTCACTCCATTAATATCCCACATTCTGAAAATTTATACGCATTCTTCAACTATTACTGTAACTAAATGCTTTGCTATCTTGATCATGGTCAATCAATTCTAGATTAAACAATAAAACGAAAAATTTTCTGTTGGCATTTTTATATTATTATTGTTATTATCATTTATCCTTTTATTAGCAATTTTTTTAATATAAATATAATAGTACTTATTTACAATTATAATATTACATATTATAATTATAATTACTATAATTATTAATTATATTAAGATACGTCCAAAGTTATCAAATTAAATTAAATCAATATTAATTATAAATAATATAATTGTTAATTTGCTTAATCTTATTTTTTACATTTTATTTTTGTTTTTATAAATGTTTGTACCTATCTTTAAATGCATTAGTAATCTATAAATAATAAATACTATAAATAACTTTGGGAAGCGCTATATAAAAATATTTCCAACACTTATATTTAATTTATTAAATTTATTTCATGTTTTTTATATTCTTGTATTTTATTCGTTCTCTTGTTTTGTAAAACAACCTAACGATTAAATATTTGCGTCAGTAGCTTGTATAATACATGCCTAAATATGATTTTTTAATATTTCAATTGTTAAAAAAATACCAACTACTCCTCTAAAGAAGTTGAGATTGATTTCAACTTCTTTCAGACCTTATTTAAGTGAATACCATGGCACATACCTACTATCTTCCAAGCTGTAAGCTAATACCCGGCTAAGATGCTGAAAAGGTAATAATATTAATATACAAAAACACATTTACATTATTACAAGCTTTTCAACCTTTTTATATTCTTTTCTAAGGTCTCAAATGATGCTTTAAATTCGATGTTTTCGCTGTTCGCCCACTTCCTCCCAAGGATATTCAGGATACTGTAAACGTTTTTCCTGTTGGTTCTGATAAAAGCACAACTCCTATTTTAAAATAATACTCTCCTTTATTCATTATCACTGTCTACAATTAAACACACTAAACTACCCTTATAAGTTTACAAAATAATCGAGCAAATAATAGAGCTTGACAATTCAACACTCAATGCAACAGACGTTCTGCGCGCTCGTATATCCATTCGAATATATATCGGGACTATTCCGGAAACGACCGCGCGCCGCATCTCTATTATTCTCGGCCCGGTACTCGCACATAATATTTGGGTAAAATGACAGGGTCAGGAATCTTCTCGGAGGATGATAATTCATGGGGAAATAACGTAGACGCGGCAAGCTAGTTGCATAGGGTAGCACAAAAACATTCGGATGGTTGCTAGCCGTGACAATATACTGCGCTCTAACACAGGGCGGGCTTGGTGTCATCTCGGCTAGCAGTCTCACGTCTCACACGCATTTGTATGAGTCTGTTTGAGAAAAACAGTTGTGTAGAAGTTTGGCGCAAGTGGTAATGCTCTTGTTGAGAATGCGAGGCAATGGTTGCAAGTTTTTTTTTTAATTTTTTTTTGGGTTAGTTCTCTGACATGCCTTGGGTCAGCTTGGGTTAATTTTGTTGGTTACGCCCCGCAACGAGCGAAGCGAGCGGAGGGCATTGCATGAAGTGAAAGTGTAAAAATTCTTTGGATTTCGAAAACACGTGAAAAATAATACCATAATATAAGTACCAAATTTTACAGAATAAAATATATAATTCTTTAGACTTTCCTTATATTAGGGCGGCGCCAGCGCGCGGCGCTGCTGGAGCGCAGTATATTTAGTTGGATGTGTTGACGTTGAGTATATTGGAGATGTCTGAAGCTGACGTATTACGGTGGGCGTGTCTTGTGCTGGCGTGAAGTATATTTAGTAAAATCGACTCAGGAAATACTCGGAATTTTAAAACTTTTTAAACGGCATATTGTTAGGCACCTAAATGCGCAATTTTGCCTTAATTTGACCGACACTGTATCTCTTACGGTTTTCGAGATCCCCATACATAGACTCGAATTTGAGCCGCCCTGTACATATAATATTGTTTTCACTGTATGTGTATTCCGAAAAAAGGATAATGTTTCCAATTTCGCATCTGAATTAGGTAATATTGCGCTTTGCCCAGTTGTCAGAACGTATTATATATCGGTACATAAAATGTTGCAATTAAGTACGCATAAGTTAAAGTAGGTATAGATTAGATTATATTTTTTGTAAATGATAGTTTTACTGTTTACCAAAATACAGCTATGCACTTGATGCAGTAATAATCTAATCATCAGAATTTTAAATAATTTATCTATATGCTTTTTAGTTAGGCACCTACATCCTACATTCATAATCTTCTTATATTTGATTGTAAGAAATGATTAAATTTAACATTTGCAACATTTCAAACATATCAATATTTAAGCATTTCTAATATAGTAATCTTCGTTCCATGTGAATTCATTTCCTATGCCTTACTTGGCAAATGTTCGTTACTCTACTTACATCCATCAAACATATGCCTAAATCATAATTAGTGATTGCCGGGAAACTTCAACGAAGTAATGGCGAATAAAGTTGGGTCAGTAATAATTTAATTCGAGATTTAACCTTTACATCATTTAGATAATCACAACATGCATTCAAAATCAAAGGTTAGTTAATTCTGTTGTTTACGCATGTTTGACTTATTATTATGATATTAATAACATGAATTGTAAGGTACAAAAATAAACTAAAAATAGTGTTTCTAGTAAATTTGAGTAGATGATAAATGAAGCCATTTTTGTATTGTAACACATGTATTGCAAGCAATTCTATTAGAATAAAATTTATTGGCCGTATAACCAATCGTATTTGTGATGATTTTTCCATATAAACCGGACCTTAATAATCTCTTATTCAAAATCATATTTTTATTTGTAGGGGTCTATTTCATGATTCTGTGCTCTACCATACTAATAATTCTTTCTATGTTCAGAACATTTTTATAGGAAATTGTTCTGCTTTTGATGAATATTTCAATCATATTAAATTATACCTCTTAAATATTATATTCATAAATGCAATTTTATTAAACTTTGTTAAATATCAAGCTTTAAATTAAGTCGTAAGCAAATTTGTTTTTTCTTACCTGGCCTGGAAGAAATTAGTCTGTTATTATTATTGTTGTAACAATTTTAAATATTGCGATTTCCAAATATCTTTCTGAATTGGTTTTTTACTGATCTTTTTGAAACTTCAATAAGTTAAACAAATATTTAGTTTCGTATTTTAGTTTAGTATTTATTTTCCATTTTTAGAGTTTAACTGGATATTACGTTTTCTGAAACATTCTTAAGTTATTCTGTACAATCGAAAGGCCTTTTGTAATCGAAGCGGTACAGATCGAAGACTATAAGAAAACGGCATTTTAGGTTAAAAGCAAGCCGTTTTGCACAGGTATAGATGCCTTAAAAGTTGATTTCATACGAGGAAACCAGAGTTTGGTCCCTTAGGATCCAAGATGACGGCCAATTTCTAAAATAGCCGCAAAACTGTAGATTTGGTGTTTCGGGTCCGATTTGATTGAACAAAGGGTTGTTTCCGAATATCTTTTGTGCGTATAATCTAAATTTTAGGTCAAAAATGTAAAGCTGTTCCAAATTTTAGGTAAAGAACCATTTTTGTTTATATATTAAAAAAAATACTAACATTATACATATCAGCCATGATTTTGAAGTAATTACTCATAGAGCTTTGCGTTATAGCATAAAGTATTGAGTGAACAGTTACAAAAGAAGTAATTGTGTTTTATTTGAAAATTATTATAAAAAAATACTACGGCGCCGGCGGTGTCGCTCTCGTTCACATCGGATCACCTCTAACTTCTGGAACGTTTGAGGAGTATCGTGAGATGGAGTTGAAGCCATATATCCAAAATAATGCATCGCATTTCAAAACACAGAAAGTGGATTTTGTGGGATCAGTATCTTGGTTACGGGGTAAACGATGCCATACGCTTAAATCGCAGGAAAGTTAAACACCGTCCGGCAGGCTACCTGGGAAATGGATTGACTTTCTTAAGAACCCAAGAAATGACGAAGAGCTTATTTCTTCTTGGCTGCGCCAGCTGTGAAGTGGATCGGTTCCCTTCAAGTGGTATCAAACATTGACATTACCATTTTCGCTTCCCAAGGTGTCCGCACATCTCTTACGGGCTCCACCTCCGGCTCACTTACCTTACCATGGAAGAATCATCCTTCATCTCCAAGGCATGGTGACATTGGTGACCAACGGCGCTCGCTCATCCATTATCCGAACAGTTGATACTGATGTGATGATTCTCGCTATCTCCTTTTATCACCAGCTACACACTCTTGGTCTTAAAAAACTGTGGTTATCGTACGATATTGGGGCTAAGCATCGGTTTGTAGCAGCTCATCTGATTAGATGTAATAAAGTATTATAATTAGAAAAAGAAACCCCAAGTAAAGCACTGTAAACTTTCTAATATAGGCACTCTAGGAAACACAAATTCCACGGCTCTTCGGGAATTTCTTACATACACCGGGTGCGATAGCGTTTCATTTTTCGCAGGTAAACGCAAAAAGAGTGCATGGAAAATCTGGAAAGCAATGGAGGAGGTAATCCCGGCTTTTCTAGCGATCTCCACTCCCTTGCAAGCTGTTGAACCAGAGTGCGTTGAGTTGCTTCAAAAGTTCACGGTCAAGCTCTATGATCAATTCTGCACGAGACGACAGTGAAAGAAGCTAGGAAAAAATTATTTTGCACGAAGAACAAGTCACTTCATGCTATTCCCCCGGTGTATGCTACTCTCTACCAACACATCCTAAGGGCAGCGTATCAGGCAAGACAAATCTGGGGCCGTTCACACCTGCCTGATGACAATTTTCCGACTTCATCGAATTGAGGTTGGAACAAAATTTATGGAAATTGTTTCCCTCGACCATCCATAATTATGTGTGGGAGGCCTGTCGGAAAGGTGTGGTTGCCTCTCGGGGTGTGGAACAAACCGCTACCAATGTCGTAAAAATACTTTACCATGCACAATACAGTGCAATAATTGTAAAGGAAACTGCAATAACCCCAGGTAATCCATTATTTCTTTAACTACATCTGAATTACTTATGACTTACTGCAAAAATTATATTTGTAATTTTACAGTTCCGGGTATCTGGGAGAAGAAAGTGATGCTGATGTTGACAACTTTGAGGTGATTCTGTCATCCGCTGTTTTTTATTTGACATTTATTTATTGCTGGCGTAAACAATAAAACCAGTATTTACAACCTTGTTTGTGCCTTAATTCTGAGAACCGGGCTAAAATAATGTGTTGTAGAAAAGTGTAAATTTGTAAAAAAACTGAGCAATTAATATTTTTTCAACTCAAATTGAAATAAATTGTTCTTTTTTCATTCAAATTTGTGGTGTATAGACAAAACATACCCGAAAACCACCCTTTCTTCAATCGAATCGCACAGGAAACACGTAATATACATTTTAGCGGCCCTTTTGGACAATAGCCGCCATCTTGGATCCTAAGCGACCAAATTTTGGTTTCCTCGGATAAAATAATTTTTTTAGGTCTCTAGATAACTTGCGCAAAGCTGCTTGCGTTTAACCTAAAATGCCGATTTCTTTGCTGTACCGCTTCGACTATTTGTATACATCAGTTAAATTAACGGATATGTTGTTAATTTACGTACGAATTATTTAATTTTTGTTCTTATTGGGAATTTATATAAATTTCTTATAATTGATTGGTTAGGTCCCGTTCAGCTCATTTGGCTGAGAGGTTTTAGTGTCAAGTGCCAAGGATGATCAATATCTAGCGCAGTCGAAGGTGACGAAAAATTATAATTCCATTTTGATTCAATATATCAATATTATAATATGTCTCGATATGTCGAAATTCCAATATATCGATATTTAAAAAAATATGTATTGTTATTCTTTATATGGATACATATATATCAAAAATACTACCCAGCCCTAGTCACGACCTCTGACCACCCCGGACTGTTTTTTTATTCACACTGTTGAGATTTTAAATGCAATGTCGGGCGTAATTGATTTTTTAAATAATTATGTTCATTATCTTCATAGGAAGTATACAAATATGTCTCCTAAATAATTTGGAATATAATTATGGCTATAATAATATCTTGTATACCACTAAAACCGCTATGATAAACATGACATCAACGGCACAGCGCGAGCCATCAACATAAGCCGACACTTCAAACAGGGTTGCCATTGATAAATAGTTTTATGTTTTTGGATTATAACATATGTTTTTCAGTCGGTAACTGCTGGGAACATTATTGCCTGTAAATATTTTTTTATTGCTTCCTTTGTGTAATTGGTAAGCTATAACGCAATTGACTGATGTATTACCTCGGGGAGAGCAGACACTTGACGTTATGAATGGGATGAGGAAGTGCTTTTCATTACGCTTTTTTTTTATTTGTAAAAGAGGCATTTCCTATCCGGTTTTTATATTGTTTAGTTGAAAAGAACGTGGATTAAATAAATACATAGTACGATTAAATGCGCATTAACGTGTCACTTTCGTAATCTTTGTATAAATAGATTGGATTGTTTCATGCATTAGGTACTTTCAGACATTATTTCTTCAATAATTTTGCCGTAGTTTTTATTAGCTTTCTATCAAGCATCTATCGAACTTACTTCCCTAGTGTTCTTTTTTGTTGGTTGATTTGTGTGCGTCCTGTAGAAACTTAATATTATTTTCGGTATTTGTTTCTCTTTTGTTATATGGTTTCCTTCTTCTAACAGTGGAATAATTTGGTTTTATCTTTGTTTCGGGTGTGAGACATTTGTGCTGTTAGTGTTCTATTGTATATTGATTAAATATTTCTTATTATTTCCTTTTATTTTGTCAAGCTTCTTTTTTTATTATTTATTGAAATCCAGACGATTTAATATTTCAAATTTTTTCTGTTATTTTTTTAGTGTTTTTATTTACCTTGCTCCTTCTTGGTGTATGCTTTTTAATTTCTTTCATTTATACATTTTATAAATCGTTCGTTTATAAACTTTGTCCACTATTTGCATTTCAAATCCATGTTCTTTTTCAGTTCAGTAAGTGTAATTTTTGCATTAGCATCTTTTTACTTTTTTAGTAATTGTAAAATTTATAGCAGTTCTTCTAAAACGATTCGAAAATAAGTAAGAAATCTTACATGATAAATGCGTGAATCTTATTCTCCTATACAGGGCATTACAAATTACATGTTTACATGGAGATCTTCGAAAAAACGGTAAGCGATAGCAAGTTGATTAAACTGGGAGCCCAATTGTATATGCCGACGAGAAAGTTGGCACAACTTAATTGAAAACGCTGAAATTTTCAAAATTTATTCAAATTTTTGTATATGACTGCATTTTGAAGAGATATTGCAAAATATATTTAGGTTTATGTAACGTCCACGCGTCGCCGTTGTGTTCTCTGCTTTAAGATTTTTAAATCCGGTGTCTCTTATTTGACTTATCATTTTTTTTTAAATACAGATTTCGATTCCTATGTTATTCCTAATTCTTTGGTGTTTTCACGTAATCAAACTTCATTTAACCATAAATTATTTAAAAATTTTCATAAAAGACGAGTAAGAAAGAGCATTTCATATGTCTCCTCAATACTGTCTCTTATAAAAAAAGTTCTAAATTTTTTGATTTATGGATGAATGGGATACGTAGTGAGCTGTGTTGCGTCGATTACCATATTATAATTAAATTGTTTACAAATTTTCATAAAATATGAATAAGGAATCTCATCTGTCACTGACATACTGTCTCTTATGAATGAATTGGGTATATGGTGGGCTGCATGTGTTAAAGTTTGTTTTGAAACCAGTGGCGTATATTACTATATTGTAATTAAATTGTTTAAACATTTTTATAAAAGACGAGTAAGGAAGGGCATCTCATCTGTCACTGACATATTGTCTCTGACGAAGTCCTAATTTTTTAATTTATGAATGAATTGGAGACATAGTTGGCTGTTTTGAAACCAGTGGCGTAGATTTCCATATTGCAATTAAATTGTTTGCAGATTTTCATAAAAGACGAGTATGGAAGAGCATTTCATCTTTCACTAACACACTGTCTCTTATGAGAAAGTCCTACATTTTTTGATTTATGAATGAATGGGATACATAGCGGGCTGTGCTAAAGTTTGTTTTGAAACCAGTTGCGTGGATTACCATATTGCAATTAACTTGTTTATAAATTTTCATAAAAGACGAGTAAGGAAGGGCATTTCATCTGTCTCTAGCATACTGTCTCATATAAGAAAGTCGTAGATTTTTTGATTTATGGATGAATGCGATACATAGTGGGCTGTTGTTAAAGTTTGTTTTGAAACCAGGGGCGTAGATTATCATATTGCAATTAAATTCTTTAAAAACTTTCATAAGGAAGGGCATTTCATCTATCTCTAACATACTGTCTGTTTTAAGAGAGTCTTAGATTTTTTGATTTGGGATTTGAAATGGGATACATAGTGGGTTGTGTTAAAAAAATTTTTAAGAAACCAGGGGCGTAGATTACCATATTGCAATTAATTAAAAATATGCAGCGTGTGTGCAATTTTAGTTAACATGGAAAACTTTTTTGTTATCGATTTTAGCAAAAAAATTATTCTTCATGAAAAGTTTTGCTTGCAAAAAAACATTATTCGCCCAGAAAAGAGTCAGTTTTTATATACGGGGTAGCCAGAAATTACAAAAAACGTTAGTTTTCCTAAGAGTAAACTAACCCTAATTTTCATTTTTAAGAAAAATGTTATTTGAAAAAGTTGTTTAGAATAACATATTTAGATGATTTACAACATTTCATCCTAAAATTCCTTTGCAGAAGTAGAGTGAATTTTTCGATTCTTAAGGCCGCCATACACGATGCAGTTTACCGGAAGGCAGGACTTTCGATTCGCAAACCCGAAGCAAGCCTGTATTCTCGGCTAAGGCATACACGTTACGTTTTATTCGGAGGGTTTTGTTAAGTTTTTAGTGTAGTGGGAAGCGAAAAGTTGTAGACAAGATCTCGGAAAATGATCTTATGTTAATAGGAGTTGCTTTATTGTCTAAAAAACAGCAAAAAATAAAGCGCAAACGTTCGAAATGGGTAAAACAGAGGTTAATAAATCGACAAGTGAATTCGCATATGCACCTAATAAACGAATTACAACTGGAACCTGATAACTCTCGGCCTGTACCCACATCGTCACAATACACGTTCAGACTTGCAAGCAAAAAACCTAGCCGGAAGGTAAATAATCAAGCCCTGACTGTTTTTTGGGAGGCCGAGAGTTCAGGCCCGGCCTTCCGGCCAATATGACCACTGACGATACAGTTTGCCTTCCGGTTTGCAAACCGAAAGGCCCACCTTCCGGTAAACTGCATGGTGTATGGCCAGCTTTAGGAAAGTCTTTAGAAGACTCCTTGACTTCCCTAAGTATTTCTTTCTTATTTATAAAACCATGCAGATATGTCATCTAAATATGTGATTATAAACAATTTTTTCAAATAACATTTTTCTTAGAAATTAAAATTAGAGGTAATTTTCGCCCAGCAGTTGTTGACCCTCGAAACGCATGCGATTGCAATGCGAACTATAGTTTACTCTTAGGTAAAACTAACGTTTTTGTGATTTCTTGCTACCCCGTATATAAAAACTGATTCTTTTCTGAGCGAATAATTTTTTTTTGCAAGCAAAACTGTTTATGAAGAATATTTTTTTTTGCTAAAATCGATAACACAAAAGTTTTCCATATTATGTTAACTAAAATTGCACACAGGCTGTATAATTTGCTTGATATTCTTTGCGTAAAAATGTGTTTTCCTACCTGCAAACCAGCATATTGAATGAAGATATTGTCCGTATTATATCAGTGTGAATATCCAGGTTAGATATACTTGATGCTCCACTTGATGTTATAAAAGTTTTATTAAATCAGTGGCAAATTTATAGTTGACGTTTACGTATCTACTTATTTACACATTTAATATATTTAGTCCAATTTGATTATCAGTAATTACACCGTTACTAAAATTTAATACGTTGATATTATATTAATTTAAATATAAAAAGTACCGTAAACCATGGCTACCTCGAATTAGTGTAACTTCGGCGGAAATCGGCTTTCTTCGACATTACCGTGCACGTTGGAGTCGCTGCGGAATTTAACCTTTTAGAACAAATCAAGTCAATATGTAAAATGGCACGTTTATTTATGTCGGCTGATAATATTTATGTTAAAAAATGGTCAGAAATTACGCAAAGAGAGGCGATGGTAGTCGATATCGCCAATTTACTGAAGAAAATATTCGAAAATTAATTGCAGCAGTACGGACTTTTATGGGTAGGAAGGTAGCTAGTGGCAATACAAGATTTTAAGGACCCTATCAGCGAAGAGATTTAGCGGAAAACATACAAAGAAAGTCGGCCATCCATCCAACGGTATTGACAAAAGAAGAGGAACGTTTAATTAATGAAGCCCTTGGTACCGTTAGTGATGGGGGATATCCGATGACCAGTACTGATATTGTTTTCGTTATTTCTGGTTATGTAAACAAACAAGGCTTAATATAAAAATATGAAAGGATAACAGACCAGGATATGACATTGTGAAAAGTTTCACAATTAGAATTAATTTACTCGTTAAAGTAGCCACAAATATAAAACAAAATATTTGCCTCGGTGGACCAAAGTGCATGTAATTCGTGAATTGTTTCCCAATATCAAGATTCATTTAGTGAATGTTCTTGTCAAATCATAGATAATTATGACGAAACCAATATCGCAGACGGTCCGGGCTCGAAAAAGGTTCTCGTTCTAAAAAGCAAGAAATGCTTGGGGAGATTCAAGGATCATTCCAGGACTTCTGTAAGGTAAGCATTACAACTTTTACCACCAATGGTAGCCTACAAATTCCTGAATTTGTATAACAATTGGTCGCAAGGTGGGCCAACTGGAACTGATATGGTCATAGTAAATGTGGTTGATCGACGTGCTCTTGTGTTTTTTTAATATTTTGCTTCCACATATCAAGGAACATTGTCAAAAGAGTGAACATTGTAATTGGTAAAATCCTTGCCTCCCGGTTCTCCCCACTTGTTATACAGAGCGCCCAGGAAAATAATATTTACATGATTCCACTCCCACCAAATTCAACCCATATTTTGTTACCACCAGATGTCATTTTCTTTGCACATGAAAAAAAGTCGAGGACAGTCCTAGACAATTAGAGAAATGATTCAAGATAAAAGGCGCTCTGTGTCTAGCAGCAGAGGCAGATTTAATATCAGACTTTCGAACAACCGGAATTTAGCCATTTAGACGAAACTGATAAAAGTCTATTACGAGGAATTCAAACAGATGGACCCACCATGCGGAAAAGAGGAAAAAAGCTAAAGACAAGACTCGGAGAGCGAAAGCGCGTGTCACCTGTTAGGACCCTTCCTGTAAATTCAATTTCTAAGGACGAGGTCAATCTTCCATTATCCGTTGGTAAGAGGATGACAAACACTGTTCAGGAGATTATTAATTTGCAAACAGGTTATTCCAAACCAAGACCATTTATTTGCTACACAATTTGAAGCAGAGGTGAGTAGCAACGATTTTTGTGCAATATTTAGATGCCTCTATTCTAGGCCCACATTGGATTTACTGTGTCATTTGTACGAGATAGATTTACGGCATTTGCAACAAAGCAAAAGAAAAACAATATGTTTATCCTATTTGTGAAGATAACAACTATATTATGTGGCATTTAGTGTGTGCGCGTTGTGTTTTGCAATTTTATTCAGTTTTTTTTGCACCGGCATTTTATTTTTTAAATTTTCTGTTTTTATATAATGCGTTTGTTTTACAATTGTTGGTTTTTATACGGTTTTGAGACCGTAAGGTTTACAAATTTATTTTCATTATACCGTGGTATTTACTATTTAGCATAAGAATTGGATATAAAACACTCTAACAATACCTATAAAATATGGCTTATATTTAATTTATTAGCAAAATATTCATTATTTTGCAGCATAAAGAATAATTGAGCATCAACATTAGATCAGCATAATTAAAACAAACGGTCATACTTATTTTAATATATTTATCAATATCTCTAAAAGTAAATCATCCAAATTAACCCAAAATTTTCATAAAATGTTTTCCCATCATTAAAAATAAAAAATTCACGGATCTCACACCTTACGCAAGCATCCTATGTATTGAAAATGCCTGACACAATTTTTAAATTTAAAAAACTTATGATTTACATCTGTCACAATATAACAAATTAATTACTATTAATTTATGTAGTGTAAAAGAAAAAGTCGGCTTTTGCGGGGTTGACATTATGTCACCCGAAGTGACACCCAATGATAATATTACATAAAAAAAGTATATAATATTTTTAAAGTCTGTTTAAATTAAATCAGCTAATAAATAAGCGATTGATTACTAAGGCCAAAAGCTCGTATATACCTAACTACGCTACTCAGTGCCTGTCGTCAAAATCCGAGTCAAAATCTGTTGATTTATAGCCGCATCCAGTTCATAAATAGCGAAATTGTTAAATTTGACATTTTTAACGGATACTATGTTAAAAAATATAAATTTAGTAAACAGGATTTTTAAAACATTGATAAATAGCGAAACTGTAAAATTTTACATTTTTGACATACTATCACAAAAAATATATTTCTTTTATTTCCCCTAATCAAATTCTAAACTTTCATTCATATCGGTTCATAAATAACGAAACTGTCAAATTTGACATTTGTGACATACATATATATACTTTGTCAAGAAATATTTATCTTTTGTCTTTTTTAGTTTTTCCTAGTCCAATTATATAATTTCATTCAAATCGGTTCATAAATAACGAAACAGTAAAATTTAACAATTTTTGACAGGTACTACATATGTCAAAACTTATTTTTCTTTTATTTTCCCTAATCTAATAATTATAAAATTTCATTTAAATCAGTTCATAAATAGCCAAACTGTCAAATTGGACATTTTTGCAGATACTCTGTTAAAAATATTTTTCTAAAATCGAAATATTTTGAGAACCACCTTGTGTTTTTTTGAAGGTTTATTCAAATCGGTTAATAAATAACGAAACTATAAAATTTGACATTTTTGACAGATACGTACTAAGTACGTCATATAATATTTGCCTTTTATCTTCCCTCATCTAATTCGGTTCACAAATAGCGAAACTGTCAAATTTGACATTTTTAACATTTATTCTTCCTGGTCCACTTATAAAAGTTTCACTCAAATCGGTTCCTAAATAGCGAAACTGTCAAATTTCACATTTTTTACAGATACTATGTCATAAATCGACATATTTTGAGAATCACCCTGTATCTTCTAATCGAGCTTCTAATAAGTAATAAAAATATTGCATTTTAAAATTTACGGTCTAAATCTAGATTTAAATCACAGTATAAAATAACACTAACTTACCTTATTCAACAATATCATTCGAACATTTAGAATAACCCGCAACAGACCGTCAGCGTCGTCAAAGTATCCGATACGTCTTATCACAAGCGAGCTATTTTATTTATCACAAGCAACATATTTTATTTACTGAGCGTTAACCGCGTCGATTCAGTGTCGGAATTTCATTATGTCGAGATCACGAAATTCAATATTATCCGTATGCGCTGGTCGAGGTCACGACATCCGTATTAAGTGTCCATTAAAGTGATCGCAATAGCATTTTCAATACTAAAAAGTTATAAGGCCCGTTGATTTTTATTTTGATATCCTTGTACATTACTTGTAGGTAAGTACGTTTTCAATCTCGGAGAATTTCCGCACTACGCCTCGTGCCAAAAATCTCATTTGAAAACTAGTACCTACTTTCAACCCTTGTTTTGTTATATAATATACTACTTCAATGCCTAAATTTCAGCTCGGCTGTTATGATTTCGATTTTGCTGCTCGTTGATCAATTTTGCTTACACAAAAATATTTTGATTACTATTCGATTAATGATTTGATCTTATGGTCGAATAATTTAGTCCCATAAAATATTACCTTTTTATTATTAATCGTTCAAGAATTATTTAAAATAGTGTTGAATAGTGTTGGAAGTTTTTTTTCATAGCTTAATCTTGAAAACGCAGGATTTTCACACCTTTATTAATATTCCTTTTGGAAAGCTATTATTTATTTTTTATTAAGTGCTTGGTTCCTATTGACCACGTTTGTTCGGATGGATATATGTCGCGTTTGCTGTCAAAAATTTCATGAAGTATTAATTCAACAGTTTTAATCATAGATGCAAAATAAATAACAATATATATTTTTGTGCTACCAACCAACAATAGTGGAAATGCATCTCCTATAATAATGTTTTCTGCTAACCCTCCTATAATAATGTTTTCAAGTGGAACATCACAGCACAGACAAACAGGTTTGTGTCCTATCTGGTAATAACTTGTTCCCACATTTTTCAAAAAGGCTGCCCATTCAAGCTCGATGTCGAACGGATTTATTCAAGTCATGAAGTCATTTAGATCCTCGATTACAGCGTTCTTACGAACCATTATTATTATTTGCTTCGGTAGGCTTTCAAAATCGTTTTTCTTTTTTTCGACGTAAAAATGTGGTTCGGCGAGTTGTAGGCAGGCAGTAAGTTACAACGTTTAGACGATACTTTATTTGCTGCGTGACCAGCCTCTCTCTCTCTTGTAACCGTCTAATTGGCCCTCATTGTACATTTAAGAAATTCAATATACCTATATATTACGGAACATAATTTACACTTTACCTAATTTGTATGTGTGCATCTGAAAACCACGATTTAATTATAAATAAATTAATTTTGTTTACAGTTCAACACTTAAGATGAACACAACTGAATTCTTTCAGATACTTATTTTCATCGTCATCATCATCATTTATTCAATTATACTTTTACATATGTAAATCTTACTACTATATCAATTACCTTTCTAGCCACAGAGTTTCGTTAGCAGTAGGTACATTATTGCCGTTATTATATAGGTTATTGCCGACTTTTTCTTTTTGGAATATGTGTGGGAAGATTCGCTCTTTCCTTTTTGTAAGGGTTACGGGTGCCGTTCTGGACTCTTTTTGTCCGCAATCTTATTTAGATTCTATTCTCCTGCGGTTTTTGATTTTCCTCGGATGCATCTCAGAATTTCAGGAGTATGAGCGGTGTCCTTCTAGTACGCCTCTTCAAAGTTGGTTTGCGGGCGATCTTTACTGTCGCCCATAACAGACAGCCAGTGCTGACATTCTCTGCATCTGGGATTCTCTTGGAATTTGATCACAAATTCAGCCTAGACCATAGAGAATATCATCAACAGGTCGATTTTAACTATAACCGTGTTCTAAAAACGCGAAAGTGCGGTTTTATACGCGGGAGGGCTCAATTTACAGGTGACCCCTCGAGATCGTGGTGCACTCGGAGAGACGGTCAGAATGCAACTCCTTATTTTCATTCTGCCGACCAGATTGAAAGCAGTCAGTTATTGTCATCCTTTCGAATACTTCATTGAAGTGACAGGATCCAGAGTTTTTAAACACTGCTTCTCATCGAACAAATTAAGTACAGTTTTTCGTTTACGCCAATGAAACACTATAACGATAACTTTGAAAATATTGGTATCGTTCTGGTGACCATTAACTCCCCTCAGTTTTGCTTATAGAGTACGTTAAGCTATTTTTTTTTTGGTTGAACCACATTTTCACTGAAAAAAAGGCGAAAAGTTTTCCGATTTGATATCAATTTGCAGCACTATGTACATATTTCTCCAAGCATTAGGCAATAAACCTGAAGCTAAATTATCAGATGAAAACATAAATAGGGAGAAATTTGCGTAGAACGAGAAAGCTCTGACTAACCCATGGCAACCGATAGCCTCAATAAATGAAATATAATTTTGCGTTTCAAAAATTATGGATTTTCACTGTCATTTGACGACAAACGTGAATTTTCGGGGAGACTCAATAATTTATTCTTGAGACGGTTGCGGTATTTTATTAACGAAGAATATCCAGTTAATATTTCCAACTGATAATTGATTCTCAAATTCAGTTTCGCTTCTAGTGCATTTGCAGTGCATACTTCGAAATTTAAAAATTTACAGGTATATAAATGATAGTTTATCATTTGTATGGAACAAAGTGAAGATAAGAGGGGAACATATATTAGTTAAAAATCGTAGATATAATGTAATTCTGACTGCTTCACTAATACATCCGCAATAAATAAATTAAATTGCATCATTATTTTTTTTTATTATACCACAATATTAGCAAATTTAGCATAATTAATGGGAGTAAACATGCATATTATTCACACACCAAAATTGTTTTTAAATATACTAAATGTAGTTTTCGCACTTACAGTTTACTCCCGTCCATGTTTGCTTGCAAATTGCTACTAGCTTATTAGCGACTTTGCGTTGTGAGTAGTGATGACAAAGCAAGACCAAGACTTGCATGGTCTGGGTCTTGTTCTTGCACATAGAGTCTTGGCCTTGCAATTTAATGTGCTATCTTAGTCTTGGTCTTGCAGCAAGAAACTTGTAAGTCTTGCTTTTAAACAAGGCATAAAATTAATAAAAAAAAATAAACAAGACCAAACAATTAAATACTCTCAGTCTGTTTCGAGTTTGATTTCCGTACGTTCCACTCTTACCATTGGGTAACTAAAAATCTGAAATTTTCGAAAACATAAAAATCTAACAATCGGACATTTACCAATACCATACCAATTATCTACTAATTAAAAATCGAATTAATTATTGATACGTCCCTTTTCAACGCCAAATGCACCCTAGGACTAGGAAAAAGTCTGTACCCAACCGTAGCCGACCGATAGATATCGGTCGGCTACGACCCAACACGAATATATTTTATGTTGATTTTATAATAGCTACACGTCTAACATGATAATGATTTTACATAATTCAGAAATATAGGTATACATTTATTTCGGAAGCGTTAATTTACAAAGCTTGTCTAAATACCATGAAAAATATTAAATTTTATGTAATATGCAAAAAAATTTAATTTTAAAAAGTAATAGAGGGAATAAATTATATTACAAACAGTGCCTTGATATTATCATTCAGTGCGAAATTTGAAAGTCTCGCAAGACTCTTTCAACTTGCAAAAGTCTTGGTCTTGCAGGACATGGTATTGGTCTTGTTCGTGAATACACAGTCTCCGTCTTGGCTTTGCTTTTTATTCGCGATCAAGACCGAGACCAGTCTCTCATCACTAGTTGCGAGACAAAATTAAATCCGGTTCAAAAATCATTTTAGTTAGTTTGGGTTAGCTTCCAGTACGAACTAAGACAAAGGGCTTCACAAAGCGCAAGTCTAGGTAAAATGGTTTTAGTTAGTTTGGATTGGTTTGTGTCAGCTTGGGTTAGTTTTGGTTCATTTAAGTCAGTACGAGTTGGCGCAAACGGTCCCGAAGCACGGTTTGCGCGATTCGCGGTAAAATCATTTGGGTTAGTTTGGGTTATTCAGTTCATCGTTTAAGCCATTACGAGCTAGCGTAAAGCAAGACTTGTGCGCCTAACCAAAATAATTTCAGTTAATTTGGGTTGAATTAGGTTAATTTGGGTTACTTTGCGTTAATTTCGGTTCGTTTAAGTCCGTCAAGTTAGCATGAAGAGTCGCGAGCCGAGGGCAAAGCATGAAAAATCCTCGCATTTTTAAACTCTACCGTGTTTATTTTTCGGTAAATTCAAAAGGTACTTCAAGTGCACAAAAGCTTTCAGATTGTTTACTCCTAATCGTTTAATAATAGAAAATATGCGAAAATTGGCAACCTGGTAAGCAGACCTGATGCACCAGAGAGAAAATAACTAAAAGGACAGGCGACAGCCTGTCAATCGATTTTGTATGCGCATTTCCAAGCACAAAGGGTATAGTGTCAATGTCACTGTCATTAGCTTAAAATATTTTTTCTTCAAAAGTCCGTAAATCCGTCATTACTCGACTGTGTAGGCGGCCGTGAAGTTTCATTTTTCCTCCACCGGAGCTTTACTTTTCACTTTTCCGCCGGCGGAGGTAAAAGTGTTACCATAGCAACATAGATACAAACAAACGACAAAACAAGCGTTCACAACTCAAGAATTATTAAACTAAAATTTGTATTTACCACTCAATTTGTGCACTACATTTCTAAAAATCACTAATTTAGGAACAAATTGGTTATTATTTAATCGAACTTACTCAATAACTGCTTATCAATACGGAATTAAAACGCAGTCGGAGACGCAATTTTAAAAAAATAATTATTGTTGACAGTGTCTACTGACAGCTTTATGTTACATTACTATAGCAACAACCTGTGCCTATTCACTGACACCGGTCTAAGCCGCCTTGCGAACCCACTTATCTTTAATAATAATAATTATTAATACTATTAAAAAGAGATGTTTTTGCATTAATTTGTCGACAAAAACAGCATATTTTATTTGGAGGAAAAGTTACTTTTCATGGCTTGCTCTCTATTAACAGCCTCACTCCGTTCGGCTGTTAAACACGAGCGCGCCATGAAAAGTATCACTTTTCCTCCATATAAAATAATATACTATTTCTCCCGATACCAAGTGGTATAGTTGTCAACGGAGCAGAGTCAAGGTTACGAAAAATGGGTACACCAACATGAAAGGTGCCTACGCTTATTGTCGTCTCTCCTTTTAGTTGTTTTCTCTCTGCCTGGCACATCCACCAGCAAAATATCTTTATTTTAATGTCTTCCTTTTTCAAGTTTTAATACAGGTAGTTTTACGGCAATTTGGCCTAATTTTTCAAGCTTTGGAGCTATTTTACGGTTCAATTCTTTTGGCTTAAACTCAGTAAACAGTCGCAAAATAGAAGGGACTCAAACGTCACAAGACGTCTTCATTCCATATCTAAATTTGATTATCCAGTTTAATTATTACATTTGCTTCATCGCACGTGCTTTGTTGGTTAATTTGGGTTAGTTTTGAGTATAGCCTGCTAGATTAATCAATATTTTTAATGCCACAAATCAATAAACACTGACACATTGAAATATCGATTATTGGTGACTAGTCAGAGTTCTAGTGGTAAGACTAGCTTAAGATCGACTAGTTTTGTCACCCGGAGGAAAATTTATTTTTGCGAGTATTTTAACCTAAAAAGGCCAAGTCAGATGAACAGTTACTTCGAAGAAGCTTTTTTTAAGTTTACGTGCTATGAGGTTTTCTTACAACATTTCTGTCAAATTCATTGAAACTTTGACAGCAATATATTTAATATGGACATAAGGGTCTATTACCTACTGGCCCTCCACCTAGTCTTAGCACCAATATCATCTTCAATTAACAGAACATCAACCATTTAATAGGCAATGATGATGATTAATATTATTTGTTTTTAGTTGCCTAATCCATTTTAATCTCGAGTTTAATGCGCGCTAAAAAGATATGGATACACTCATCATTTTTGCTTATAAATTATTGTAAATATTTTCATTATTAACGGATTGACGCTAGTTTTCATATCTAAAGTGTATTATTATTTTAAATGACATGTGAAATGTTAACTGTACAGGATGATCCAGATAACTTTTTAAACCCAACTATCTATTCTTTTCGAAATTAATTAATTAATTACACATGCTTTTGTTTTAATGTATACATGGTGTTTCAAAAGAGTAAGGCACAAGACAACTTTGTTTTTTTAAATGTAATATACCACATTTTTTAATGAGTTTGAATTTTCTATTAAATTCTGCATATTTTTGTATAATATACCATGTATCAAAACTTAAGCGGTATTCGAAATATTTAGAATTAAGAATTACAAGATCAATCGACTTACCTGTAAGGAAGATCGATCGGAATTATCCGAGCATCTCCGCCATCCCTCATTACACTTTGTAGTATACAACTTTTTCCCAATCGGTAAAATTTTTAAAGAAGTTATCTAAAAACATGGTGATTCAGCCGACCCTGGCTAGCGGCTCGAGCTCATCACCTTGATGCGTCATTACAATTTTGGTTCGTGAGATCTTTGATTACATTGCATTTGGGGTGATAGGGAGAAGGTAAAGACTGGGTGGGTTTGTAATGAGGGATGGCGGAGATGCTCGGATAATTCCGATCGATCTTCCTTACAGGTAAGTCGATTGATCTTGTAATTATCCTTCGCATCTCCGCCATTCCTCATTACACTTTGTAGATATTTAAAGTATTTGCGATGTAATCTACATTAACTGGAAATTGCGAGTTTTCTGTAGTCCTAGATTTGTAAGGCCCTTTTTATAAACTAAAATTCAAATTTATAACCATTAGATTTAATAACACACGTTATGAAGGTACATATATCATGTTTAACGCTTAACTGATATTAACCTTTAACTTATTTTTAATACTATACCAATATTCTTATGTAATATGATAACAAGTTGGTAAGTAAGTTATAATTGTAGCTTAATATTTGTATGATTCCTTAGAATTTATGGTTCAATAAACAAAATGCCAATCCAGTGGAATTACCCACGCCAAGTTTTTTATAGAATTTCGAGAATACTTTTGATTTTTTTGTCGAGCCATGAATGGTTTGTAATATGTAACTCCCATTCTTTGAGCTGCTGAAGTTGCCCCGTGTCGCGTGCTGTGTGCCCCAAAGATTTCCGTGTTTATACTGCTGGCTTTTAGTATTAACTTGACCCATCTGCTAATGGTTTGACTGCTGTCTGGGTGATAGGGCTTTTTGTGAGTGAGTATTACATTTTCTTTGGTTTTGCTACTTGTGGTATCGATTGCATCTGCAAATGCAACGATCTATTAGCATATTTACAGTATCTGTGAATGCCGTAATTTCTGTTTTTGAACAAAAAAATAGGTATGTTCACTAGTTGCAACTGCAATTGCAGACAGTGGAGGGTACGATCGATTGTATCTGCTAATACAACGAACTATTCACCTTTTATTGACTGGTAGCACCCTTTTTCCTTTTGTGCGTTCTATGTAAGTCTCTAATAGTGTGGCTATACATAGTTCAGTTTGATTAATAAAATAAGGTAATATCAAACTAGGTTGAAGCCTGTTTAAGCCACTTGCTTTTATTTTATCCGGGAATCTGATTTCAATTATGTATTCATATTTAAAAATATTGTCTATTTTTACTTCCGGGTTGTCCGTGATTTGTGTGCCGTTATTAGTATTAAGAGTGTTACTAGCTTTAAAGTTAGATTTATAGATTTAAGAATTCGTGAGGGTACATGCTCTTTAAGCGCTGTAGAACTGGGTAGGAATCCCAAGTAATTGAGTATTTTGATTTTGGGGGTCTTATGTTCCATTGAGAAACCTTTTTATAACTGCTTCGTTTTTTGTTTGAGTAGAATGACTCCGAAGACAATTGAATGTTTAGGAGCTCAAGAATAAGTTTACGGTTTTATTATATATTTGTTGGCGCTTAGAAAGACAGAAATTCCCCTATTTATTGTAAGTATTTCCATATTGTTTGAGGGCGCTATCTGTTAATGAAGAAATAATCACTTTTATCGCTTCATTAGGTACGCTTTGTTATGGAAAAGCTCTCCTGACAATAAGAAAGTTTCATCAATTTTTTTTATTTTATTTTATTTTATTATTGCTGATTTCGATAGCCTATGAAAAATAAGTGAACACGTGTTTTTTCTTTTTTCCCTAAGCCGAAAAATGAGGCAGATACAACGCCTTGAGATGTGCTTATGACGTCATAATACACATGAATTGTTACGTCACACCATGCATAGTATAGCTATATATACAAAACTAAAAACTGGTATAGCTCTTGTAATATTCATCTCTAGTGGAAATAAAAAAATACGTATCGATTTTTTTTTCACTGTTCTATAGTTTGCAATAAAAAATAATCAGTTTAATTTCTCAGGAAACTTCCTAATTTCCCTACAGCCAGAGAAATTTTCTTCCACAATGGTTGTTTCTCTCCGCAAGGAGATGTGAGTAAGTATTTTTCAGGGTAAAGATAATAGACTGTTCTGCCAGTAGGTCCCTTTTCTCTTGTATAAACCCCAAAAGTGAGCATGGTTGCGGGGGAATAACTACGCTTTTTTCGGAATTTATATAAAACCTAAATCTTGTATTGTTTGTGTAATTTTATTTATACTTTTAAGCAATTCTCTTTTGAATTACCAATAACTAGCCAATTGTCTAAGTAGAGTACAGTTTTTATACCCTTTAATTTCACATATCTTACAACTGGTTTTAGTTTTGTGAAAAGATATGGAGCTGTACATAAACCAAAGGAAAAACACAATTAAATTGGTATAGTACGTTGCACAAAACGAGTCTTAACAACTTTTTTGACTACTGTGCATAGGGATAAGGCAATATGCATCTTTAAGAGATCAGTTTTCCCCAAGAATGCGTATTTTTAAATTAAATTTTTTGCCGTCCTATGTAGTCTTCTACTTTGCTAACTGGAGTGGCGTCCTATTGAAAGGGATTTTATAATCCTGTACCCACTCTATTATTGAACTGTTTACCTTTAATTTCTGCTAATTTTGAACGCATAACTCTAGTTCAGACGGTTGGCTAATTAAATTATTGAAAGGGAGGGCTAAGGCACTAATCCCACAGACTATAGTTGTTTCTGTAATTCATACAGTAGTTGTCTTGGCAGGATTTAGTACTCTCTTCGAGATTTAATTTTGATGGTCTGAGGACATTGCAGTTGGCCGTTTTTTTTTATCTTTTAGTCCTTTTAATAAGTAATTGTCCCATCTAAACTATCTGAGTAGTTCTGGCCTCGCAGGTGTGATTTCGTCGGTTTTTTTTGCCTACACCTACACTGCTAGGTGGACGTTACTTTGTTCAGGACCATCTGATGCTTCTGATGTTGGTAAGTTTTAATTCGGATAAGTTATTTCCTCAGCTAGCGTGAGAGGATCTTCTAATGCATTTGCAAATGCAAAAGAGTTTCCTTGGTTTTGCTACTTATGATACCGATTGCATCTGCAAATGCAACGATCATTAGCCTATTTACAGCATCTGCAAATGCTGCAATTTCTGTTTTTGAACAGAAAAATAGGTCATGAATATGTTCACTATCTGCAACTGCAATTGCAGACAGTGGGTACGATCGATTGTATCTGCTAATACAACGAACTATTCACCTTTTTGCTTGCTGCCTAACCGTGGTTATGCTTTCGACTGCATCTGCAAATGCAACGATTTTTAGCATATTTACAGTATCTGCAAATACTGTAATTTCTGTTTTGAATAGAAACCAAGAGTGTAATAATTCGCTACCTCCAATGCAATGATTTTATGTAAGAGGATTGCAATAGTATGGTGGTTATTTGTTTTTGTATCTACAAATACATAGCACTATACCGTTTTATTTTTGTCAGTACATATATCCTTTACATCGGCAAATGTAGGGATATAGTGTGCCTCTAACTACTTTTACATAATATACCTACTGGGGTGGAGGCTGTTGGGGGCCCTTCACATCTGCAAATGTGAAGGCCAATTTTAGTTAAGTTATTTATTAGCATCTCCTGCATGCAATGTTTACTCCAATTTTTTCCCTCACCGGACGGCTCATGTCAACACGAATTGTTGAAAAATAATACGTTCCACTATTACATTGCTTCGACAAAGCCGAACGATAACATTCCGCCTTTTTCCCTTAATTTTGGGTTAGTTTTGGTTAGCACTTTTAGTTCTTGTTGATTGAGCCTCCGTTGCGAGCAAAGCCAACGGAGGGCCATGCAAAGCTATAATAATACCCAACTTCGGATTTAGTCGCTCGTAAATTATGCGTCAGCTTGCCTTTGTGGCTAGTTTTTAGGGGTTAATTTCGTGAGAAAAGGGCACTCTTCGACTTACTCAAAAAATTTTTATTTTATTTTTTTTTTTTGAAACGTATTTGTTAATACAGTAATAGCAATAATTACAATATACATAGTCCTTATTCCTCTAGACAGTGTTTTTGAACACTGGTATTGAGGATAATTGCATTTTAGTAATAATAACAGTATGATTTCATATAAACTCTCTAGTATTGTGGCTATGAATATCCTTTGAAAATATTATGATAATATTTTAATTTCTTAATTTTGAGTTTTATTTATTATCCTGTAAATAAGTTTATTCTGTTCAAATTTTAATACCTTATGTGATTGCCATACTCCTAAATTTTTATATAGATCTGCAGTATGAGTCAGTCGATCATAATTAAATATAACTTTGTTTTTTGTTTTGCAATATTTGCATCGAATCGAATTGTAGTTTATAGTCCCACACGAGGTCCCACATGTGCCCCATACGGGGATCAAATATCGAAAACGAATGATACGAAGGCATTATAACCATTTGTTTCTATTTTTTATATTCCTTTATATGGTATAAACGTTTTATTCTATGTAAAACATTAATAAATGTGCAGGCCGACCGGTATATATTTCCTCCTTTTGATTGTGTTATGTAAACACTTTTTGTGATTGAATAGTATTTCTTTGGTAGGATGTACGATTAGACGAGATTACTAGAGAACGGTTCGAATAGCTCGTATCGTTAACTGTTGCTTATTACTTATATTCATTTCGATATAATATATTTCAATTCCGAATATATTGTTTGATTCTGTGTAATTGTGCACAGACGACAAATGTAACAATGTTTTGTCATGCCCTCGTATATAAATAACAGTTTGTTAGTATAATTCAAATCGCAGTGAGCACATTTAATTTTTGTTTACTGATTCATTCGCATTTTTGACTGTAACCCGTTCGCACTCTATTTTATTCTAATAAGTATAGTTAGTTTTAGAAGTTTGAGAGTATTTTCCATTTCAATTTTATTAAGTAAAAAAATAAGGGTTACAAGTGTCATATTTATTCATAATACTACAGTTTAGTATTATACACATTTAGTTTGCTTTTATACGAGAGATTCTGTTTTTATATATTTAAGATAACCAGGTATTTATGTATATTTGAAATTTTGGCATATAATCTTATATGGACTCACCCCCTAATTCGCTTCTTCTGATGAATATTGCCCTCTTTTTTCGCCTCCTTTGCGAGCAAGACGTATCACTAACACTTCACTATACTAGAAATACGATTTCTAGGCATTTTTCTTCTTCAAACCAAAAGAAAGAACCGACTTACGGATTCTTGCTTGTCACCGACCGGTACAAAATTGTAATGACGCATCAAGACGATGAGCTCGAGCGGCTAGCCAGGGTCGGCTGAATCACCATGTTTTTAGATAACTTCTTTAAAAATTGTACCGATTGGAAAAAAGTTGTATACTACAAAGTGTAATGAGGGATGGCGGAGATGCCAAGGATAAATACCTATACTATGATTTTTTCAATATAATTGCTTGCCATCTAGATACTTGCTGTCATGCAATAAAGTTTGAAGAATAGTTTAGCAAGAGGAAGCTGCCCAGGCGTTTTGGGTGGTGTATTTCTAAAACGTCCTGTATATTATTATGTTCTGGTTATTAATGCGTAGAAAAAACCGTTAATAAAATTGCTATACGAGTAGATCTTCATCTCAACAGATGCTAAACTATAATAGAAATCTAAATACCGATCAACGGTATCATTCCAAGTCCCGAGAGCTACTTTCTAAAATATTGGTAGAATTGTTGTAATTTTGCGCACTATATGTTAATTTTGAACTAATATACTTTTCTTCTTCTTTCCAGGTAATTACGTCTTAAAATAAATTATCAATATTGCAAACAGTGGTAAGTACAAGTATACAAATTAACCTACAATATGCTATTATTAATCTTTGTATAATATCTTCACTTGAAACGCGTACGAAAAATGTATAGTATAATTTTTAACGTACCTATCTCCAACAATAAAATAGTTATTTATGCAACAAGTGTGTAAAGTAACCCTTTTTATAAATGGGAATATAGTCGATCCCATCAATAAAAAAAGGGTACTTTGCACATGAGTACCATATAATAGTTATTTGTTTTAATAGGCAGCAAAGTAGTAGATTGACTGCCGCGGCTGATAGTTCATAGCCGGAATTCAGCTAAGGCAGTCAATCTACTTTGCTGCCGAGTTGAACATATAATTTTTTCTCCGATTGTTTATAATGACATATGTATATTGTATATTTGCAAATTGTTACAATTCCCACAATATTTTTATTTTTCCTGTATTGATAAATTAAAACAAAATTTTATAGAAATCGCAGTTGCTGGAACGTTTGGTTGCTATGGAAATGTATATGTCGAATATGTCCATAATCATTATAGTTTGGCAACTTATGTCAAACGTTTTATTACCATGTAAACTAATCAATAGAGTGCGTAAAGTGAATATTTATGCACGGTAGTAGAAAAAAGATTTTTTAATGCGGTTTTCAAAATTTTGGAGTAATTTTCATGTCCTATCGACTAGGCTACGGGTGTTTTTAATAGGTTTGTTCTAGCATGAAATCTCGGACGATTTGAAGCCTCCGGAGTTTGCGCATAGCAATAAAAGCGACGCTTTCTATCGTTATGCGCAAACTCCGGATGGCTTCAAACCGTCCGAAATGTCCGGCTAGAACAAACCTTATATTGTTCATATTTTATATGTACTACAAAAACCCACTAAATTTATAAAATTTAATTTGCTCCAAAAATGCGAAAACATTTACTTTAATTTTGTTTGTTACACTTAAATGATCCTTAGTCAAAATGTGAAAAACAAAGTCGGGGATTTTTTTATTCCTTCAGTTTTGCCCCAAATATAACTTCCTCAAAATAAAAGGTGGCTTTTTTATTCATTATAATGGAACTCTTAAGTAAGCATTACTTTAAAAAAATATGGACTGATATACTCTTCGCAGACAGAACTCTACACTTTTCAGTGGAAAATTGAAATCCACATTATAGTCTAAGATCTGGTATTAGAAATATATACCCTCATCTGTTATTTGACGATGACGAAGATTATAATATGTTAGATAATAATAATATATAGATTGATAAATCGCAAATGGGTGCCTAGCTAAATTTGGGGCCACAATTTAAAAATATCTGGTAATGGATTTTACCAAATTACCCCATAAGTATGCAAAAAAAGAGAAAAAAACTAGAGGTCCGTATTTAAAAAAATTGGCTTGATGGTTCTGAGAAATCGAAACGTTGATTTAGAACACTGAGAACATCTTAGGGTAGATCGTTAAAAAGTGCCTCTAGAATGTGTTAAGATTTCTTTGATATCCAAAAATAACCTCAAAAATAACGTCAGAAAAAAATTAAAAAATTAATCGAAAATTTCGGTTTTTCAAGGATATCTCCGGAAGTACCCGAGATAACTCAAACTTCAAAATACTGGGCACTCAATTGCACAACTTTACCCCAATTTAAACTTTGCTGCATCTTTTACCGTTTACGAGATCCCAATAGTGAGAAGCGAATTTGTTTCACCCTGTATAACGGCATTGGCCCCAGATTTAGCTATAAGCAAACCAATTTGCGACTTATCAATCTATATATTATCTAACATATAATCTTTGTCATCGTCAATTAACAGATGAGGGTATACATTTCTAATACCGGATCTTGCGCTATTAGTTCTAGGATGCTTAAAAAAATTCAAAATGTTAGTAAAGCATGGTTATTTAGAAAAATTAGTTGCGCTTTAATACCATTTTGTAATTTTTTAATCACCCAGTATAGTTTAAGTGTCAATTTTTCATATAGAATTTATAAAACTCTCTTATCTTTTTACAACCATTTCTTAGTATTCTTAAGAACGTAATTTTTAATTATTAATATCATATTCAAATACATATTCTTTTTGTACGTCTTTGACCATATTAATAAATGAAAGTTAAATGGCTAAACGCAGATATTATTATTATTATTATATGGAATATTATGTTTTAATGATGTATATAACATGCATACGCTTTTCTGGTAAAAAAAACACAGGTTACGTCATTGCCAGTTTTTCAGAACTAATTATTATACAGGTATTATTGTAGCAAATATAATAGTTGATAAAAAGGGTTCGACATTTTTCGTTACAAAAGATTTAGTGATTTTTTTTAATAAAAGATACTAGATCCAAACTTCCCTTGAATAATACACTGTATACTTAGCCTAAAAGTTTTCTTGGCGTAATTTACGAAAACTTAGAGGGACCACTGCAATTTTTTATTTCAGACTCGCATTTTAAACTCAATTTTTCTGACTATAGTACCTGAGTACAGTTGTATATTCTAACTCTGAAGTCGGTCTTTTATAAAGAATATAAAGAATTAATTAAACAATGAAGTAAATTAGAACATAAGAAGTTTACAATACAAAACTCATAAAAGAAACTATAAGAGCATGAAAGTTTTAAAATCCAATCAAACGAAGGGAAAAACACAAATCAACAAGCTAAGAAACAAACGGAATTCTGGTAGCAGATCAGAGAGAAATAGTGGAGTGGTACAAAATTTGTACAAACAACTCTATCTAGTGCAAAAACCGAATCCAACATTACACTAAGCAGAACATTCAGAATGTAGGATCAGATGAGATTCCACAAATAGATATTGAAGAAATATGGACTGCTTAACCAAATAAAAAACGGGAAATGCCCAGGTGAAGATCAGGTTACTAGCGAGATGATAAAAAGAGAGCAGAAGAACTAAGCGAAAGTGTCAAAATCCTATTAAATAAATGTTTGATGGAGGGAAAAATCCCCGTCTTTGCAAAATGCAGAGGTCATCATACTGTTCAAAAAAGGAGATCAAAATAATCTCTAGAGACCTACGGTCCGAATAGCTTGTTATCACACTAATACAAGTTATTAACAAAAGTAGTAACAAATAGGCTGACAAACAAATTTGACTCATACCAACTCCCTGAACAGCCGGTATTCCTCAAGAGATTCAGCACTATTGAGTATTGACCATCTGCAAGGTATATGCACGCTGATCGAAAAAAACAGACATTTTATTTTACCAGAAGGCATTTGACTCAGTCGAAACATGAGCAATCCTCAAGGCTCCAGACAATGCGTGAATCAACTCAAGTTATTCAGTCCTCCCCATAAAATACATCATAACTGGGCCACAATGACAATAATTGTACTATCAGAAGATATGACGACCGATAAAATCATAATCCAACCACGATCTTACCGGAGCTATTCACGTGGGCCTTGGAAGATGTCTTTAAAATTTTAACTGGCAGTGTAAAGGAATTGATGTCGATGGAGTAAGACTAAATCACTTGCGATTTGCAGATGACGTCATTTTGATTAGCACATCAGCGGAAAAACTAAGAACAATGTTGAAAGAACTTGATCAGACGTGAAATCAAATCGGATTAATATGAACTTGAGTAAGACCAAACTAATGTGTCCCGAACAATTACAAATAACTATCGACGACCAAACCTTAGAAAATGTATCCGAATACATATACCTTGGACATAAAATCCAACTAGGCAAAGAAAATCGAACTGGATCAGATGATATACCTATAAATCTGAAACGAAAAGTTTACGATCAGTGTATACTGCCAGTTCTCGGATACGGCTTAGAAACAACGGCGCTAACACAAAAATCTCTACACATCCGCCAAATGACGCAGCGTGCAATGGAAAGGATCATGCTTGGAATTAGTTTGAGAAATCGAGTGCCAAATGCCAAATGATCCAGAGATCAAGGACTAAGAGATTTGCTAAGAAAAGCAGCACAGTTAAGGTGGCAATAAACCGGCCATATAGCATGAGAAGAAAAGAGTAAATGGACCAACAACAAAGAGAGAGAGACCCCAGAAAAGATGGCGAGACGATGTACAGAAAGTAGCAGGAAAAAACTGGATATAAACAGCCTTCAACAGAAAAATGTGGAAATATTTGGAAAAGGCCATCAACATTATTGAGGGGGTATTGCCTACATCCAGAAGTGGTTAATTTCGGACTGAGGAGAAGAAGAGAAGAAATATCCTCATTTACATTTAAAAATGTAAAGAAGCTTCATGATAAACTGTTCTGTTGCCGGAAGATGGTGAACGTTTTGACAATTTTAAAATAGGGGAAGTATAGTTTTGCATTTATGAAAAAAAAAATTGATTTATTTTCTATTTTTTCATCTTCCAGTCCCTTAAAGTTTTTATCCTCTTGGAAAAATTACTGTTTATTCGGGAAATTTATTTAAATAATTAATTTACTGACGAGGGTAAGACAAAAAATTCAGCATTCCTGTGATACTAACTTTACGCGCTCACCACTACTACCGACTTTAGTGGAAAAGTTTTAAGTAAAAGTCATTTCTAATCGAGATTAGTTAATGCCAAAGCCGATTTGTATCACCAAAGTTTACTATATCATTATGTCTATTTAGTAAACTTTGGCAACATCCACTTAATATTTTTTTAGATGTATATTTTTTTTGCGGGTTACCTTCTGACAACTATGAGTCAAATTGTTTCTATATATGAGCACCCCTGGTAGTATTGGTTACAAGTAATAAAAACCTAAATGCAAGAAGCATAACATCAGAATTTTCATCGTTATCCCATAATTATATTTACTTCACAATTCTCTTATAATTCTGTGAAAGATAGATATATTATTAGGAAAATGGAAAGGCCTCGTTATCAAAGATATTTTTAGGACTTGCAACTATTTTTGAAACATTTCTTTTCATTAATATTTAACCAGCTCAATTTATCCAGCAATATGTCAGCCTCTTTTGTAAGACCTCGTTGGATTTGATAGCAGAAACTTTTTAACATTTTACAAGGTTTTTCCATAAGCGATTTTTGGCCGGTTTGGTCTCTAGAGATCTTTTTGTCTGTCGAGGACAACACGGATCCTCACTTTGTGGTATGTTTGGCTTTTTGTCCCGTTATACAAAAGTGTCATTACTGACGGGGAAATGAAACGACGCGGTTGGGAAACACGAAGCGTTTTCGCTAAAAGGATATCATCATGAAGCCATAAACAATTCGGGCACCTCGCCGTATTATGGAGATTTCCGGTATCATTACTTTTTCGTTTTTATTAAAAAATTAGTATTTGTGGAAGGATCGAATACTAATTTGTTGAATGGTTCCTTATAAAACAAGTCAATTTTACTATTTTTGAGCAGTTATTTTGCTGCTAGAGTTGGACGAGATTATTTTGAACTTTATACTGTGATCGGGTGATCTGCAGAAAAATATGTGCTGACCATTGTTCACCAGAAAATTTAAGAGAAGTTGACTATTTATTTATATAACCAAAAAATATATATAACGTGGAATATCATTTTTACATTTAGAGTCACCAATAGAATCTCCTGTGCAGATTTTTTTTTCGAAAAAGATACTTAAAAATATGGATATTGTTTAATTCAATACATGCTGAGCATAAAGAATCGCGTATAAAATTAAAAAATATAAGGGAAAAGGTATATGCACGATACCAATGATATATAAATCGACTTCCAGTAAAAGAAAATTAACATCAACCTTTGCACAATATGTCTAATGCTAATGTATAGCAGAACTTTAGTTTCAAATACATTGCATTGCCAAAAGATTTGAAAAAAAAAATGCTTAAAGCGAAACACTTTCAGATTGAAAAATAATAACAAAATAATTGCTATTTCTCAATCTTTGAATAATTCCATATTCTGCATTTTTAGGCATTTCGCATATTTTTCAGGAAATATGTAGTTGTATGTTGTATTTGACAATGGGATACATCGAATTTCCTTCATAAAAAAATCTCATAGAACATACACAATGGACGACGCGATTTGGTGCAGATTTGCGGTACATATTTGGTGCAGATCTGTGGCTGTTGGATATATATTAATCGTGCGTAAGGGATTACCTCAAAGACATATAAAAAATTAGTAGACCGATTTGTTTACTAAATATGAACACGCCAACATTGTTCCCCTTCTTCTTTCCTTTCTTATAAAATAGTAGGCAAGCCCTAGTATTACTTACCGCTCCTGCGGCGTTGTTGCCGATGACACTTAAGAGTATGTCTGTATCATGGAAAACCGGCAGCTTGGTTTTAATAACGTAACAGAAAAATTACATTTATTAGAAAATAGAGCATGTCAAAATATAAATTTTTCGCTTTAAAGTATACCGTGCCGATTATAATATATAAACATTTCTAATACAAATCTTGAATCAAATAGAAAACACAAAAAAATATTAAGTGATACCTATTTTTGATAAATTTTCAGTGTAACAACAAATGGAATTTTGTAAAACAGTATATTGCGTAACTAGAAGGAAAAGCAAACCATTCCTGGACGATTGTGGTAATTGCTGGACGAGACGCAGCCGAGGCCAACAACACGGAAGTCCAGGAATGTGCTTTTCCTACGAGTTGCACATACACTTATAATATATATTAATAATTAGAGTACGTATTTATAAAAATAGAGCCAAATATTACTCTAAATAAAGAGTGTGTTTTAAATTTAAACTCAATAGAATATCAAGTTTTGAATCGAGCGAGCTTGAAGTTTATTACGTAACTATGGAAACTACAGCTAAATCTTGCTTTTGATAAACGCCAGATCTGACAAACAAGGTGTTTAAATAGGACAGAAATGTTCTATTTCCGTCGTAGGACAGAAATGTTGTACATGGTTTTCCCGTAGATTTTTACACCCCACCTAGAGAGTTTATTTAAAAAGATATCAAAATACGATAAATACAAAAGTTTTATGTTTTTTTATGAACTTTAAGAAATTGTTAATCAAAATGTCAAAAAAATTGGCAAATGTCAAATTTTGACAGGTTGATATATTTTTTTAAATGTATCACCCTATATATTATTTTAAATTTTGATAGATCTCTTCTTTCTGATTTCAAATATATATATGTTTGTAACATTTCGTTTAATAGTTTTCGAGTTATATGCGTCCAAAGTATTAAAAAAAATCGTTTAAATATTCTAAAGTTTACTGTAGTAAGTTAGCCATGATAAAAAAGACAATTGCAACAAATCAATAAAAGAGAAGAGATGCCATTTTGTCCCAATCGATATAATTTTAACCATATAATAAGAACACTAGGAATGATTTTAGAGTTTGAATGTTATTTTAATATTTTTATTTTCAAAAAATAGTATTGAGCTATTTAGTTTTCGTTTTCTACATAGCCCCCTTGATTTAAAATACACCTCTGAATTATTCTAATAAATTTTCGGTGGATGGCATGGAAGGTAAAGTCGTGGAAATCTCTATTTAATTCGACGATGGTGTTTTGAATCCTTTCTTCTAAAATGTTTATGGTCTTTGGTTTGTTGTAATAAATTTTGTTCTTCAAATAGCCCCACAAGAAAAAATCAAGTGGGGAGATATCAGGGCTATTTGCTGGCCATCTTAAGAGTCCGTGTCTTCCTATCCAAAAAAGATATCGATTATTTAAAAAAATTGTGACTGGTAGGACATTGTGGGGAGGTGCTACGTCCTGTTGCCATATCAAATTAATGTAATAATTTACTGGCAGTTGCTCTAAATGATGTTCAACTTCATTTTGTAGCATATCAAGATATTTTTGCCCTGTTAAATTACCCTGAAGGAATATAGGGCCAATAACTTTGTTGTTAAGGAGACCACATAACACCAAACATGTAGAGATCTTCTTCCTTGGGTTTTGGCCGCCTGTATTGCATGTGGGTTTTGCCTGGCCCAAAAATGTTTATTTTTTCGGTTGAACATTCCCGCTGTGGTGAAGGTGGCCTCGTCGGTAAAAATTATACTTGATAAAATAAGTGGGTTCCCTAATATTCTTCTCTGTATTTCTTCACAGAAGTGTAATCGATTAATTTTATTTTCATCAGTTAAATCTTGAACAGGCAAAAACTTGTAGGGCTTATATTTATAATATTTTAATACTGAATGGATTTGATGTCACGACTTATTAAAAAAAAGTGAAGCATCAGGAATTGACCGCTCAGGATTTTCTGAAAGACACGGAAACCAAATTCAGTAAAACAATAGGATAATGTAAAAAGTAAAAATACCTTCAAAATATAATAAAATATTTAAGTCTTCCTCAGCGTTCCTTTCTACCGTCCGTGTTTTTTGTTTTAGTGTCTTTCTTTGATTAAATAATTTTACCACATTTAATATTGTCTGGCGAGTTGGTAGTCTTCTATGTGGAAACTGCTTATTATAATCATTGCAGGCTCTGGATGCATTTTTGCCGTTTAAATAAAATAATTGAACCATATTTAGTTTTTCTTCTTCTGAATACCCCATCTTATGGTCGTCATAGATAAGTAAAATACTTTATTAATTTGCCAAGATGACCAGTTAAAGACGAACGTTGGCGTCGCGTCGTTTGTTGATTCATTGCAATTGCTTCTTTTTCATGGCTAGCTAATATTATGTTTTAAAGGCCATTTTAACGGATTGTTATTTAAAAACTTTGGACGCATATATCTAAACGGAATGTTATAAACATATATATGTATATTTAAAATCAGAAAGAAGAGATCTATAAAAATTTTAAATAATTTTTTTAAATAAACATTTAAAAAAAATATTAACCTGTCAAAATTTGACATTTGCCAATTTTTTTTGACATTTTGATTAACAATTTCTTTAACTTCATAAAAAAATATAAAACTTCTGTATTTACATTATTTTGATATCTCTTCAAATTAACTATCTAGGTGGGGTGTAAAAATATACGGGAAAACCCTGTACGTACAGTTATTGCATGTTGCCAAGCAACTAATACAATATACTGAAATCATGATATTTAGACATTCTTAAAAGGCGTTTTTGACCATTAACATGTTGCGCAATTGTTTGGTTATCCCACAAGAAAGCCCCAAAGTTCGACTTTTGAGGAGCTGAAATGTTAAAAAATGGTTGTACGCATGGTCCTTTGCTCGCTTCGGGAGCGCAACCAAACAAAACTAACCAAGGCATGCCCAAGATAAAAAAAACTTATATTTCCATTCTTGACTGACAATTTTTTTTATATTGGGCATGCCTTGAGTTAGTTGGGGTTAATTTTGTGTGGTCGCCCCGGAGCGAGCGAAGCGAGCGGAGTGCTATTATACGTGAAGTGGAACATTTATTTTTTGCATTAATTTGGGTTAGCTCGGATTAGTTCTTGTTGGTTAAGCCCCCGAGTCGAGATACCCCGTAAGAAAAGGTGAAACCTTTGGTAACATTGTGCGTCAGATGCCAAAAATTTCCTAATATTTACATTTCAGCTCCTCAATAGTCGAGCATTGGGTCATTTTTGTGGGATAACCAAACAATTGCGCAACGTTCTAATGGTCAAAAGCGTCTTTTCAAAGTGCCTAAATAAAGAAAAAAAAACATTTGTGTCTATTTTGGTATCATAAAGAAGTCTTTTCGATACGCAAATCACTATTTTTGTTGACTGCTTGCTATGATATTAACAAAATTGTTCAATGTCAATGCTCACTTGCAAAAATTTCGACACCGTTTTGAATGGGATTCCTAATAATACAGACGTCAAAAGTGACAAGATGCCCATCCAGCTTTTGATCGCGACTTGAATAAATTAATGTTTTTCATTAAAAAGCGTGCAAAATAGAAAAACTAGTACAAAATACACGTTTTAAAAGCCATTTAGCGCACTCGCACTTTAGGAAACTCCCCGCAAGCGGGTCGTTTCCTAATTTCGTGCTCGTGCGAGAAAATATGGTCTTTTAAAACTAGAATCTTAATATGTATACTTAGAAAATTCCAATTGTTATTAAACTGAAAAATTACCCTATTTTTCGCTAGGAACGATATGTAAACTGGGCCCTACGTCACTACTTCACCACTTCACATTGGTCACGAAATCAGCGGTACTCCCTCTTTTCGCACATACCGACAACGTCGCGTAGGTGCCACTCGTCTAGAAGAAACTGGCCGCCATGTTCACGGCGTTTTTTCCGTATCGGTTTGTTGTTTTTTATATGTCTTTGAAACAAACTCATAATCGTATAGTATATACGAAGTCAATCCGAATAGCAGAAAAACTGGAACTCTGATTATGAAGCAGAGGCGTGCATTGCTAGGATTGGAAAAAATATTTTAAAAGTGCATTTGTACTTCTTACGCTCAACGTTTTTAACAATTTTTAGGTAGTTAACTATATTTTGGAACGTTGATACCGGCTTTAAACTCATGTTTTTCAGAGACATTTCGTTTTCGAGCTATAATCATCAAACTTTTAAACTTTATGAGTGTAAAATGTATAACATTGTTTTAGTTTTAATGCAAACTAAAAAATATAAAGAATAGGCAGAAACTGCGGTTGCGGTTGTACAAACTAAAAGAAAACACGTTTGTTGCTATTATTTTAAGTTTTGCAGAAGTCTAAAGAAGGCGAACTGAAAATACTTTTTTCTACGACTGCCCTGAAAATAGACAAAAACGCACTAACAACTGCTCTTAAAAACTGGACATTTCAAACATCGTGTGGAAAGTATACTTATTCGGGTATGTAGATTAAAGGGCTTCGTCTCCGTTTTAGAGCTTCGCCATCAGAAGTCCCATTCCCAGATCTCTAAAAAAAGGGAGCCCCCCCCAGGAGCTCCTTTTTGCAAAATTGTGGAAATTGGAATCTCATACCATGGGCCCCCTTTTAAGGTATGCGGCCCAATTTCAGGGCTTCGCCCCGGGGCTAAATCTGTAAGAAATGGAACTCCCGTACCATAGGCCCCATTCTAGGGTTTCGCCCCCCTGGGGCCTCATTTTAAAGCTTCGCCCCAGGAGGGGAGCCCTTTTCCAAATGTGTCAAATATGAGGCTCCCACACCGGGGGTCCCATTCAAAAGCTTCGCCCCCCCGAGGGCCCCATTTTAAAATTTGTGAAAGATGGGCCCCGTACCAGAGGCCCCATTTCAGGGCTTTGAGCCTAAAGGAGTCCCAATTTAGGACTTCATCCCCGGATACTCCCTTTTCCGAATATGTAAAAAATGGATCCCCCGATAGAGGGCAAGGCCATAAGAGGAAACCGCCGGTGAATGGCGCCTTTTTCCAAAGATATGAAAAGAATAACTAACTAAGGGCGAAACCCTAAATGGACGTCCCGGGTAGGGCGTCGTCCCAGCCCTGGCATCATCAACTAGTTAAACAAATTGCTGTGGAAGTATTTGTATGGTCTTTGTAAGCTATAAATATTTTAAATTAAAGCCAAGATGCTTGATATAATATTATAATAAATATTATATAATATCAATATTATTTGCAGTCGTAGAAAAAATATAGTATGCAACGCGTGTGAAAATCACATTTCACACTCGTGTGATTTATGTCACTCGCCTACAGCTCGTGCCACCAAACTCCACACTCGAGTGAAAAGTGTTATTTTCAACAGTTGTTGCAAAATATACTATTGGGATTTCCTTATGCAAATAAAGATCTAATCCATTTTTACACATTGCTGTAAAAAAGAACAGTTGATGGTCGTTACTAGCTTTTAAAACGCTCATTTATTTGTTACAAAATGTAGGCGTACCAAATAGCAATGGTTAAAATGGCGGACGAGCGCCATGTTGGAACTTTTAAATAGAAAGGTGTATCTTGCGATACCTCATTTCAATCGTATCATTGAGTATGTTATGATTTCATAATATTAGACGGTTCTATCACGGCACATATAACAACCAGCAATATCACATCTTCTTTTTCCGCATCTGCGCAAGTCCGCGCGCAAAATATTGCTTGGTAGGAAATCCGTCAAACTGCCGCCAGCGGCGTCGTGTTTTTACGACTGGTTTATTTTATTGCTATTGGAGTTAAATCGAAACCATAGGCGTGTATTTGTCAAATAATTGACATTGTGAGAGACGAACGTTGTTTATGACATTGTGTAATGCAAAAAGCCATGGTGTTTAAGCAATAAGAACTTTTACAAACCAGAGATATTCTTCTAAGAAGAATTTCTTTAGATTTCCTGCTCATACAACAAGGTACTCATATATTTCATAACCCATTGATATTTGAAATTTTATATTACGGCTCTGTTAAAGGAAAATCATACTTATATATATTTCAAATCCAGACCCAACTGACATTAGCAAGGTCAAATTTAATTTTTCGCCTGACAGGTCGAGTAATATTGCTGGTTGTTATATGTGCCGTGGTTCTATTACCATTCAAAACAACATGGAGGCGTTTTTTAAACTTACAATTTTTCATCTTTGACATGTCATAAAACCCAAACAGTTACAGAATTACGGTTTGAACTTTCCCTCTTAACTTTTTAGGAGCTATTCTGCCATATAAATTTTAAGTACTGTTAGCTGTCATTTTTTTTATACATTTTGACATTTTTTGGCAGCAATGGATAGCCTTAAAAAATACAAATCGAATTTCTCTATCTTAAACCGTCCGGATTTAAATTCTATAAAATTATAAATTGTTTAAAAGATACAGAAGATTTGCAGCATGACATCGATCAACTTTTTGAATGGTGTAATGAAAATTATTTATACTTAAATGTCGAAAAATGTAGAGTTACTTCTTTTACTAAGAAAAATAATCCTATCCATTCAAGTATCCATTGCACTTATAATCTTAATTCGGCTAATTTAGAAAGAATCTTCTTGGTTACGGACTTAGGCATTTGGTTTGATTCTAAATTGAACTTTTTGGATCGTATACAGATGGCTGTAAACAGTACATTAAAAATGTTAGGTCTTATGATTCGTACCTTGAAAGATTTCAATAATACCTATATGTAGCAAGATTTATTTTGTGCTATTGTTGGATCTGTAGTGGAAGATGCAGTTCCAGTACGGTGTCCATACTATTCTACCAGTAAAAATGAAGTTGAAAGTGTGCAAACAAAATCTGAGGTTTATTGTATATAAATTGGGTATAACATATAACGTAACTATGATGATATTATGCAACTTTTTAATATTGTACTCTGTTTAAAATAGATAATAATATGATCAATTATCTGGAATTACTGCAGCTGGTGGTACTCCATTGTCCACAGAGATCTCCTAGAAATTCACACACATTTCTTACATATCATAGGACTAACTACGGTGTAAACACTCCATTATGTCGAATATCAAAATTGGCAAATGAAAATACAAATAAAAAAATATAGATTTCTTTAATATCAAAAAATGTATTAAATTAAAAAATAAATGTTATGGAATCTTACAAGACCTAACTGATTCTGAGTTCTAATCTGGGTGATTAAATATTTTCTTTTGTTGTTTACCATCTAGGTAATTATATTATTACAAATGATATCAAATAATACTAAATATATATTTTATTTTTTATTGTTAATAATTTATTTACTTCTTGTTAAATAGTTGCAAGTTTTTGTGCAGTATTTTGTGTCTCTTTTTTGTATATGCTAAAAGCGTTAATAAATATTCCCTTCTATTAATCCCCTAATCAATTATCAATTAAACGTAAATTGGTTTTTTCCCGAACTGTGACTAAAAATTTATTTTTTTAAATTTATTCTTTTGTGTCTAGTCATATTAATTTTGTGATGGCCTATTATTTTCTGCTTGACAGCAGGCTTATTTAAATGTTACCTTAACTTTAAACAGGTGTCCCCTAAAATGTTACGCCTATGGTGCTCCGCCGTTCACGTTAATATTTCTAATGTTGGCATGCCAACATGTCATAATTTATGAATGACCTACTCCGTCTTTTCTTTTTTTATATGTCTTTGGATTACCTACCTTTGTTTTTCCAAATGTTTTATTGGAAATCGAGTCTATGTACGGGGATCTCGAAAACCGTAAGAGATACAGTGTCTGTCAAATGTCAAATAAGGGCAAAATTGCGCATTTAGGTGCCTAAGAATATGCCGTTTAATAATTATTTATTATACAAGGGAAAAAAGTATTAGATTTTAGCTCGAGGTTGTGTTGCCTCCCGACGCGAAGCGGAAGGAGACAAAAAACCAAGAGCTAAAATCTAATATTTTTCTCGTGTATAATACACTATTTTTTTCTGTGACGGGAAAAACGACGATTTAATATTGAAAAAAACATATTACTACAATATATTAAAGTCAGAAAATTATCGATGTGAAATTTGAATTTTTAAACTGGTAGGCTGTTGTACTTATAGTGACAATAGACCTGTGTTGCTAGGGAAATCTTTAAAGTAATCAAATATCTGCCAATTTAATTCTGTGATTTGATTTATGTGTATATTTTATGTATGTAAGTATGTACTCACTTTCTACCCGGGGAAAAAAGTAATTTCATAAAAAGGGATATTTTGTTACCTGGCAACAGAGATAAAATGTCAAACGTTTTTCCCGTCACAGAAAAAAATATTTTAGAGTATTTTCGGAGATATTCGAAAAAACCGAAATTTTAAAAAATCGTTTTATTTTTTTCCTGCATGGGCTTATTTAACAAACGGATTTCAAATTGAATTGCACTTTTGCATTGCAGCTTTTTCCGCTCTATCCAATGGTGGTATCCAGTTTGAAATCCGTCGTTTTGTCTTCAAGGGTCATTATCAACTTTCTTTTTTAAATACGAACTTTAATTTTTTTGTATCGTTTTTAGATGATATTGGCGTTATTATTATGAATATTTGTTTTCAAAAGTAACTTAAACTATTCAAAATTACCCCAAGGCAAAAGAAATAAAAAAATATAAAATAAAAAATGAAAAATGTAATAAAAAAACAGAAAAATTTTAAAACACTTGTTGCACTTGACAAGTAAATATATACTGATAAACGATAAAAAATTAAAGTTCGTATTTAAAAAAAAGCTGATGACCCCCTGAAGACGAAACGTTGAATTCCAAACTGGATACCACCATTGGATAGAGAAAAAAGTGGCAGTGCAAAAGTGAAATTCAATTTGAAATCCGTTTTTAAATAAACCAAGGAAAAAAATAAAACGATTTTTCAAAATTTCGTTTTTTTCCGGATACCTCCGGAAATACTCGGAATTTTAAAACTTTCTAAACCTCATATTGTTGGGCACTTAAATGCCCTAATTTGACCGACACTGTATCTCTTACGGTTTTTGAGTTCCCCATATATATACTCGAATATTATTTTGAGTTATTTCAAAATCTTGGGAATCGCTGGATTAAAATAATAAATAACGGGATTATTTAATTGCATTATGGAACTGCTTCTTATTTAGTTTTTTTACCTATTTCATTAGCCACTTGAGACATTTTTGACCGACACCGTTTTTCTTCCGGTTTTTGAGTTCCCCATACATAGATATACTCGAATTCGAGCCACCCTGTACACTAGGGAATCGAATCCCGGGATCGTATATTATTTTGAGGCATCTCAGAATCTTGGATATCCCGGGATAGAAATAATGAATAACGGGATTACTTAATTGCTTTATGGAACTGCTTTTTATTCAGTTTTTCGACCTATTTCATGAACCTCGTTGAGAAATGTTCGATGTTTAATTTAAAGTTTATTCCGAGGTTTATTCCCTAGGCATACAAAAATAAAAACGCTTTTAAGTTTATAAATTAATTGTTGATGTTTTCTTTTTTCTTTATACATATTTTGTTTTCATAAATGCTTAGTCGTTTATGAAAAAAAAATTATTTTAAGTAATTTTATCATTTTAGTCTTTTCTCTGAAGAGCAGTTTTAGAGAGGCATTCATTTGGTTATTCCATAGAATAACAAAACATTCTCATTGAAATAAATATTTCAGTGCGAAAGTATTTTTTATTATTTTTTGTTTTCTTGCAAAATGGTTAAATACATTTTCTATAAAGTTTGCTTTATTGTTTCATAAACACTATACCGGGTGGACAACTTTTTTCTGGGGCCTAGGAAATTCATTGCAAAATGTAATCGATAAAATAGTCTTATCCTGCAATATTATCTAAACTTTTCAAATGCAGTTTATTTTAGATGAATAATAAGAAGTTTTAAATATATAACTATTATGATGAATAGTTTCTGCGGTAGGATCCTTGTGAAACATCGTTGAATAATAATACTAGGGATAATTAGTACACTGCTTTTAGATGTTTCAAAACAATTTAATGAGATATTTTTCTCTTTTTTTTATGGTAGAGACCCTATGGCGCTCGACGAGCGGTGTGTGTGCGAAGATGTTGATGATATTTGTAAGTTGTAATTAGTGGAAAACAGATGTCCTGGAAGCTAGTTCCACAATGATGCAGTGCGCCAGACAAAGGAGTTCTTGTAAAGCGATGTTCTAGGTGTTTCCAGTTGTACGACGAACTGGTGCGCTCTTGCCGTCTGTCGTGACTGTCTGACAGGAGCTGCCAGGGTCGGGATGAGGCGGACCAAATCTTGGGAACATCTGCCGTGAAAGTATCTGTAAAACAGAGATATCTCGGCTACATGTCTGCGGTGTTCCAGACTATCTAGATTCCGGGTCAACTCCGGGTCGCCGACGAGACGCACAGCTCTCTTCTGAATGGAATCCAGCAGCTTTAGGGTGTGCTTTGGTGCGGCACCCCAGATATGTGAGCAATATTCTAAGCACGGTCTTATTTGCGTTTTGTAGAGCAAGAGCAACTGCTGCTGTGTATATAGTTTTTTGGTGCGAAATAGCGCACCAAGCTTCTGGGAGGCTGATTTTGCGATGTTAGCAACGTAGTCATGCCAGGACATATTGCTGTTGACCGAGATACCCAGCAGTCCGACTGACGAGGATGAAGGAATGGTCGACATAATGATGTCAGGGCCCGCTGTATTGGCCCTCTTGGTAAACGCGGCTGCTTGGGTCTTTGCTGCATTGAACTGGACCAAATTTCGGTCGTCCCAAGTTTGAACTTTCCCCAGGTCTTGATTAATTGCTGTAATGTGCTCCTGTCTGCGGTGATGAGTCTCAGTCGCTGGTAAGGGTTTTTCCGAGGGTTTTTCTGATCTAAAATGGGAGACAAGGTTACTGTCATCTGCAAAACTGTAAACAGGATTGTTTGTTTCGGTCAGCAGGTCATTAATATAGATGAGGAACAGAGTTGGTGAAAGTATCGCGCCCTGAGGCACACCCGCGTTGATGGTGAATGTGTCCGGTATGTGTCCATCGACTGCAACGTACAGAGATCGGCTCTTAAGGAAACTGGCAAGCCAGCTGCAGAGAGAGGCTGGCAGTCCGAAGGACGGTAGTTTGTTGAGCAGTCCGTCATGCCAAACTCTGTCGAATGCCTTTGAAATATCCAACGCAATCACTCGAGACTCTCCGTAGTTCTCAATTGCCCTACTCCATATATGAGTGACATAGGCCAATATATCTCCTGTCGATCTCTCTTTGCGAAGGCCGTATTGATTATCGCTGATTATTTTGTTGTTCTCGAGGTACTTGAGTAGTTGCTGATTGACTACACGTTCCATGACTTTGGAGATTATTGGAAGCAAGGCAATTGGAAGATAGTTTGAGGGCGTGGTTTTCTTGCCTTTTTTTGGAACAGGTTGCACTCGAGCGACTTTCCAAGAAAATGGGTAAATCCCTTTTCCGTAAGACAGAGAAAAAAGCCTGGAAAAAATGGGTGTTAGTTCGTTGGCGCAGTTCTTTAACACGATGGCAGGTATTCCGTCAGGTCCTGATGCCTTTTGCGTATCTACATTTTTAAGGATTTTGCGAATATCACGGTGATGAAATTTGACTTCTGCCATGGTAGTGTTGGTGTTCAATATGGTGGGGAGAGTCTTGCCTTGGGGGACGTCTAGGGTAGAGTGCGAAGAAAACATTTTGGCGAGCATGTTTGCTTTTCCCTTGGCTGTAGTCGCCGTGATGCCACGTTCGTCTGTCAAAGGTGGGAGAGACGTTTTGGTAAAGTTGTTACTTACTGCCTTTGCTACCGACCAGAAATTCCTGGAGCCACTGGAGCATTGCAAGTGTTTACTCCTGATCCTTTGATTGTGTTTGTCCTTAGTTTCGTCGATAACACGCTTGCATTCGTTTCTCGCTTCGACAAAATAATTGCTATTTTCAGCGGTCTGATATTGCTGCCAGTATTTGTAGGCTTGCTGTTTCCTACCCACAGCTCTTTCGCATCTTCTGTCGAACCAGGGCTTTCCAAGTTTCCTTGATGGTAACTTGATGGAATTTGGGATGTATGCTTCCATTCCTGAGGAGATTACTTGCGTGATCTATTCGCAGCAGACCGACGGGTCGTCAGCGCCAAAGCAGACGTCGAGCCAAGGAAAATCTAGGTAGAACTCCCTTAGATCGTCCCAGTTTGCAGAAGTGTAATGCCAGATTTTGCGAGGCAATGGTGGATCCTTCTGTATGAGTGGCAATTCACAAACCGTTGTAATAAGTTTGTGGGCGGAAGTACCTAATGGCGGACCAACTGTAACTGTGTACTGGTCAGGATTGGTGGTTAGAAAAAGATCCAGGAGGGCGGCGAAT
>MU186061.1:85113-98318 GCA_016904865.1 Pissodes strobi | reverse complement strand
TGTGTTTAACCGTTGTTTGAGTAATGTGCTTTACTCAAACAACGGTTTAACTTAGTTTAAGTTGATATTTAACTTGAATCTCACTGTATTGTTTACAGTGACGCCGGCCGACGGAACTTAGCTGCATTCTAACTGAGAACTTCCGAATCTTTCTGATGAACGTTTTGTGCAGGGCTTATACTCTTACTCGAGTACTATTTTTTTTACGTTTTGAATTTGAGCAAACGCATTTATGGAGAACTATTGGTTCCTCCCAAGAGCCTAGAAGACTCGGTGGTGCTGTCCAGAAAAAAGGTCTGTATAAAGTTTTTTTAAATTAACTAAACGTCTTTCTTTTCGCCTATAGTCTTATTTCAAAGGGTGAACAGGATCTTACAAATTATTAAATTGTGACTTGCTTAAAATCTCCCTAATTATGATTTAGCCTTACGGCATTCGCACTCCCTCAAAGGGGAACATTCACTTATCCGAGATATTCCGGCTATCAAAAGCATTAAGCTCTGAGGGAACCTTTTTCAAGAGATGTTCGCTCAATCCGAGTTCCTTGATGTTAACTAACAGGTCCTTTCGAATGAGTCCTGTTGATGACACAATGATTGGCACCGTTCTTACTCTGTCCATTTCCCATTGTTGCCAGATTTTCTCTTGTAAATCACGATATTTGGCGATCTTTTCGGCGTGCTTGACCTGCAAATTGTTGTTGTTGAATATGGCGATGTCGATCAGCGTGGCTTCCTTGGCCCGCTTATCTACGAGAATGATGTCTGGTACATTGTGGTGAGTCGCCGTCTGGTCAGTAAGCACAGTACGGTCCCAGTAGATTTTATAGTTGATACTTTCTAAAACAGATTCGGGAGTGTATTTATAGTAACTTACCTTTTCCGTCTGCAGCAGCAAGAGCTTGTCTGCTAGTTCCTGATCGATTATCTTCGCAACTGCATTATGCCTGAGTTTATATTCTGTTGCTGCGAACTACTGGCATCCTCCTATAATATGCTGGATGGTCTCAGTAGTTTGACAGCCGTATCGACATCGATCATCCGCCACCGAAGCATCTCCAACTATGTACTTGAGATAGTTTCTGGTGGGAATCACTTGATCTTGAATAGCCAGCAGAAAGCTCTCGGTTATTATTATTATTATTATTATTATTATTATTATTATTATTATTATTATTATTATTATTATTGTTATTATTATTATTGTTATTATTATTATTATTATTATTATTATTATTATTATTCTTATTATCATCGTTATTGTTATTATTACGCAAGGATATTTGTAAATCTGAGAAACAACAAGCAGGTCGCGACATTATCTACCTAATGAGCTTTACTTGGGTAAATGATCTGTTTTATTGATAAGAATGAATTGTAGGTATAAGTATTATTAGGGTGTTGGCGTCCGTAATATCGTATATTTTAACCGGAATCTATAAACTCATTAAAAGTAGGCTTGGTTCTATGGTAGTTCAAATAAATATGAAAGATTATGAATTTATTGAATAATAATTAGAACATAAGTATGTATATGAATTTGTTTCCAAATTCAGAGGTAGACTTGGCGTGGAGTCCCACAACAACTTTTAGTGATATGCTCAAACTAGGAATAGAAGCGCATGCCGATGATATTAAAAAAATGGGGGATATGGCAAGTAAGGAATATTCTATTGAGCAAACATTGGATAAAATGATGGCCGAATGGGACGAAAATTGTTTGGATATTCAGCCATATAAAAACACAGGTTAGTAGTACATCTTAGTAGACGTAAACATCAAATAGAGCAGGCATACGAATGGAAAAGGGCATCGATGTAGTGAAATTATTTCCATTCTTAGGTAGTTTGTCAATTAAAACGCATGGACAATTTTTTCAAAGTACCATAATGAAATAAATATTTAATTAATATATATTAATTCTAGGTGGTAGCTAAATGCATAATTCACATTTTAAACCAACAAATTTGTGAATATCAAAATATTTTTACACTGCTCTATAGATAATATCTAATAAAAATAGTTGGATTGGGTCAATAAAATTGACACAACATGGAAATCGAGGGACACACCAATTAAAAATAAATGTATACCCTATATTACTTTTTCGCCAATTCTAATTTCATTAGAATGGTTATAATGAAGAGTATAACCACAATTTCGGGTACTAGTAAATAAATTAATTTTACTTATTCCGTAGAAATAATTTAAAGCCATTTACACCTGTTAGTTAAATTTATTTCTAAATTTCTCTATTTTTAAAGCCGTTTAAGTAAAAGAGTTCAGACCTGTGTCTGAACTGGAGTGACTGTTCACTCATACATTTATGGCAGCTATCCTGATCAAATCATTTAATTTTATCATACCAAAAGGTATTTGAATAAAGAATTGGACAAATTCCCTCGAATGTTATAAATCCTTTTGTGCCACTTGTGAATCCTCACAAGTGGCACAAAAGGATTTTTCGTCTTCTGCCGAAATTACTGTTAATACTATGTAATTCCTCGAGATTCAGCAGATGAATTGCATGCAGGACTCTTTTGGGAGCATGATCGATTTGATCTTCGCCGACGACCTAAGCCCCCACTCTTGCGTAGTTATTTCCCACTATTGGCAATTGATCATTATCATCTGGCCATGGAAATCCGTTTAAACATTCAACATATTGAACATAAAGTACAAAAACACGGTAATGTATATCTGAAACTACTTTGAACGATGATTTCTCAATTCTATGAAGTTCCCTAGGAGGAAGTTAATTGCTTCGTACATACACAGATGTTAACACCGATAAATACCCGGAATTATTTGACAGTGAACTCCGCAGATGTATCGCGTTCAAAAATGAGCTTCATAATAGCGATCATACCACGATTATGTGGCATATTGTCAGCTGCGAGCTGAATGTTAGAGCCGATATGTGCTCTCTTTTGTACGTCACTAATATCCAACAGGGATAACATCAAACACTTCTAAAACTTTGTAAATGACTTTGTCGGCTTACGTAAAACACGATGATTAAGTGTTCGTACGATTCTCAGACATTGCAGAGGTTTCTGCTTCCAGGGTGTCTCTCCTCACTTCATCGATGTTGATTTGTCGGCGACAAACATGCTACTACATCATTTTCTTTTTCACAACTCTGGCTACTTATCATTTTTACCACTGCCTTGACAAATAATATTTCAACGCTCATTAGGTAGCGATTTTCTGGTAAGGTGGACATTTTCCAACCTTGTTCCTATATTTAAATCTGGACACGGATAGGGAATTAATCTCCATTCTTTTTGTTGGGTCAAAATTATTCGAATAGAAGTAATTGATGAAATTTTGTCCACTTTTAAGGACTACATGATCTTAGAACAGCACGGATTTTGCCGCAGAAAGTCAACAAAACCAAATTTTATAGTGTATCAGAATTATTTAATTTCTTTTATGGAGGCTGGATATCAATTTAGCCAAAGCCTTTTGACAGTGTTTATCATCTGCGTCAATTAGAGAAGCTTTCAATGCGTGGCATTGCGGGAAATTATTGGTTGTGGATCAAGTTCTACCTTAGTGATTATCGGCAGCGCGCGAGGTGCTTTTATGTCAGAAGTTCCTCAGCGTTAGACATGGGGCCAGTGCTATTCCTTCAATTTATCAATGATATCATGTCATTATGAAATAAAATAAAGTTGATGTTGGTTCAAGCAGTTTGCAAGCCGAACTGGATAACTTCGTTTTATGGTGCTCTTTAAAAGCAATCAGTTTCTATAGGTGTAAGACTCCTAGCATCTTCAATTATAACATTGATAACGCGATCTATTGCAATCGCAAATTCTATAAGAAACCTGGGAGTAATTTTAGACCGACAATTGTCTCTCAACCTACATATGGATAATACTGTTATTAAGCGCTTTACCTTTCTCACATTCATAACAAGAAACGCCAAATATATTTGACCATAATTGCCTCCTTCGCAGTTCCCTGGAATATTGCTCTGTGATTTGGATTCCGAATTACACTGTACAGGGTGTCCCATTTTTGATGATATTACGGGGTATCTTACTTACGAGTAAAGATAGAAAGTTGCGGTTTTCGCAATACTGTGCTACTTTTTTGTGAAAAGAATGATGGTATAAACAAAAATTTCATAGCCCGCTTCGTTTCTGAGATACAGGGCAAAATTGGAAATATTGCATTTTAGGACCCCCCTCGTATCTCAGTTATCGTTTAACATATCGCAAAGCTAAAGAACTTCTCTTACACAGTTTTTTACGTAGATTCCAGTGGCGTGATCAGATTTTTGCTGTGAGCTGTCAATTTTTACCTATAAATCAAACTTGTATTTTTTTAAATAGAACATCCCGTATACTTTTCTTTAGTTTGATTAGAAATTTTATAAGCTTTATAAAAATATATAATACATGATATGTATTTTAAATAATAAGCCTAAAATTCATAATTTCACAAAATGTGTCTCTATACGACACTCTTGTATTTTTTTAATGGAACAACCTGTATATTTTTCTTTCGTTTCATTGAAAATTTCATAAGCTTTATAAAATTATACATATAATACATGATATGTATTTTAAATAATAAGCCTAAAATTCATAATTTCACTAAATGTGTCTATACACTCTTGATGAGTATATTATAAGTATTGTCTTTTAAACAACGATATAAGTATTAGTAGGCAGAGATTATTTGAACAATGGAATGGTCATTTCTTATTGGCAAGACCTGTCAGTGGCAAAATTTATATTTTCTGTGTAATATTGTATTTTTTACGATAGCTGAAAATGAAAATTGTCAATATTTTGAAAAATGTGGCATGTTAGTCTCCTTTATACAGAGCAATGAAAACTTCCGTGAAACTTCTCAGCTATATTTCAATAAGTTTGTTTGAATATTTAATTACCTTTTGGCTTATTTGGGTTTATTTTTTTTAAGTATCATTTTGATTTATAGATATCCCTAAAGAAGACAACCTGATCATTTAATGTTTTCTGGAATAAAGAAAGAATTGGTAGAACAAAGAACGTTGCCTCCGTCCTTACCGCGATTTTCCTTATTATACGATTTGGTAAAGGCCGGATAAACCTTCCATGCTCTCTTTATTCCAGAAAACATTAAATGACCAGGTTGTCTTCTTCCGGGATATCTATAAATTAAAATGATACTTAAATAAAAAATAAACCCAAATAAGTCAAAAGCTAAATAAATTGTAAACGACTAGTTTTTAGTAACACGTTTTATTTCGCCAATACACCTTCGCCAGTACAGTTATCATAATTACATAACGCCATGAGTCGACTCTGCTATCGTACAATAACTATATCTATGCCTTATTTCTAATCTATCTATATACTCCGTATTATATAACACCGATTCGATTCTACTGCTGCGCCATTCGTTTTCCAGGGTTGTCACGTCCTCGCCTATTTGAACGTCGCATGTCGCCTCTCCAAAATTTGCTTGTTAAATTCGGCCATCCTGCAACAATTAATGCTCTCATTAATTTAACTATCCAGTAAATCAACCAGATCTTATCGATCTGTCCATTCGCCATAAAACCAAATCGCCTACCCTAAGGGTTTCGCCTGCGGTTGCAACCTTGCGCCTTTTATCGAATATCTCCTTTATATTACGCCTTTGTTAGATTTTCACTCGCCTTTAAATCGCCATAGCTCTCGCCTTTCGCCAACAGAGCATTCGCCATTTGCACCTCGCCAGTCAAACTCACTAGCATGCACCTTTCAACCTGACCATTCGCACTTTGCACCTCGCCAGTCTGACTCGCATGCACCTTTCAACCTGACCATTCGCCCTTGTTGTTTTACATCTCGCCTCGCCAAAAAGTCAGCAAACGCCTTGCTCGTAACGCAAAATTCGCCAAACGCCTCTCTCAATTTGAGAATCGCCTCAGAAGACCGCAAAGTCTTCGTCGCCTTCGCCTGCGCATGATCCTGGACTTCCTTGCCCCTCCAATTCCACAATATCGGTTGATGGACGCCGATATCTGTCAAATGAGGAAAGAAATCCAGTATACAAGTCGCCAGGGGAAGAGCAATCAAATACCCTCGCATTCGCCTGTAGATCGAGAGGTAGACCGTCAATCAGACACGAAAGCGCCTTCGTGCCTGAAAGTCCACACCTTTCGATCAACGCCATTTTATCATGATAATAATGGGTCATGGTTTCGCCGTCCAATTTAACCCTCGCTATCATCTCCTTGAGCAGCTGAGCAAAGTCATGCACTCTAGGAAACGCCTTCCTAAGAGCCGCCTTCCAGTCTTCCCATGGGAGATCATATTCATCGAGTCGATTAAACCAGCCCCTTGCTGCGCCTTGCAATTTAGCCTGCATAAAATACGCTCTGTCATAGTTCGACCATTCATGAATATCGTACAACTGATCAATTTTGCTCAACCACCTGACTACGTTACAGTCCTGGTTGTCAGGATCGAAAGGGTCAATAAGGTCGCCGCCTGCCCTTGCCCTTGACCCCATACAGCCCAAACTGCAAGCGGAGTCCGCCCTATCGCTACAAGCATGCTCTACTACCGCCTGAGGAACGCGCTCACCTGATTTTTCGCCCTTCTTGTTGCCCTTGGTATCGCCAGTACCAACGGCCACCCTTTGTTTCATCACCTTTACCATTTCGGCCGCCTTTTGCTTCGCCGCCCTTGCCATTTCGGCTGCCACAATCTGCTGGATACTAGTTGCCAAACCGCCTTTCAACAGCTTATGTACCATGGAGACTGTTTCGTTTTCCATCGCCGAATAGCCTTCGCCGTTATCACCGTCGCTTAATTCCAACTCGTAATCGAGCTCTAACTCGTCACTTCTGCCTTCCTCCATTGGAAATCACTTGAAAAACGCCTTTTAAACACCAATGCCAATAAACACAGTTGAAATACGCCACAATTTTTACAATAATCACTAATTAATTGGCACACACTTCTTTATTATTATCGTGAATATCTGAAAAATCGCCAAATGTCAATCCACTGTCAAGGATAGCAACAAACGCCCGCCCTTTGTTATGAGTTTTTGTGATATCGCCACTCACAAAAAAAAAGAAGTTGCGACTGCGATTTAACTCGCCGAAATCGCGTATTTCACCGTTCTCCACAACAAATAACATAATACGTAGGTTATCCCCCTTCTGATCTGTAAACGACTAGTTTTTAGTAACACGTTTTATTTCGCCAATACACCTTCGCCAGTACAGTTATCATAATTACATAACGCAATGAGTCGACTCTGCTATCGTACAATAACTATATCTATGCCTTATTTCTAATCTATCTATATACTTCGTATTATATAACACCGATTCGATTCTACTGCTGCGCCATTCGTTTTCCAGGGTTGTCACGTCCTCGCCTATTTGAACGTCGCATGTCGCCTTTCCAAAATTTGCTTGTTACAAAATATTAAAACAAACTTATTGAAATATAGCTGATAAGCTTCACGGAAGTTTTTATCGCTCTGTATAAAGGAGACTAACATGTCACATTTTTCAAAATATTGATAATTTTCATTCTCAGCCATCGTAAAAAATACAATATTACACAGAAAATATAAATTTTGCCACTGACAGGTCTTGCCAATAAGAAATGACCATTCCATTGTTCTAATAATCTCGGCCTACTAATCCTTATACCGTTGTTTAGAAGACAATACTTATACTATACTCATCAAGAGTGTCGTATAGAGATACATTTTGTGAAATTATGAATTTTAGGCTTATTATTTAAAATACATATCATATATTATATATTTTTGTAAAGCTTATAACATTTCCAATGAAACGAAGGAAAAATATACAGGGTGTTCCATTTAAAAAAATACAAGGTTGACTTATAGCTAAAAATTGACAGCTGACTGCCAAAATCTGATTACGCCACTGGATTCTACGTAAAAAAGTGTTTGAGAGCAAGTTTTTATGCGATATGATAAAGGATAACGGAGATACGAGGGGGGTCCCAAAATGCATTGTTTTCAATTTCGCCCTGTATCTCAGAAACGAAGCGGGCTATGAAAAAATTGTTTATACCATCGTTCTTTTCACAAAAAAGTAGCACAGTATTGCGAAACCGTAACTCTCTATTTTACTCGTAAGCCAGATACCATACCCCCCAATATCATCGAAAATGGGACACCCTGTACATAAAAATAGACTTAAGAGAGTACTATACAAATAACGTTTTCCCTCCTTATATCTTACCTTGCGAAACTAGATTAAGGTTGGTATGAGGAGTGCCGAGTACAGAAGAGTCGCTTTTTTATTTTCGTATGCGATTACGATTGATAACAATCTGATCGACTTACTGGATTATCGTAGTTATGGTTTCACGGTTTCTGCAATACTAATAAAGCAGTAGCAGCTCTTCGCTGAAGAATACTAACTACGGCTAAACCGCATTTGTTAATAGAACAGTGTGTTTATTACAATTTTTTTCGGATTGTGATAGAAGCCAGGCCAGAATCTCTAAATGTTATTAGCTTAATATTTAATTTTTTCTGTGTCATTATTAAATTATTAACATCAAATAAATTTCAAAATAATTTATTACCTAGAGTTCTAGTGGAACTTAGCTTTATAAATTATCAAAATCTTAGGTATAATATTCTTAATTGTTAATTAATATTTAAAATATGCAAAACTTCAACATGAATCGTAAATTTTGTAGGGTTATATAAATATAATAAAATTAGTTTTTCTATTAGTTCACAGTGACCTCTAAAGACTATTAAAATATAATTTAAAAATCACTTACTAAGCCTTCAAATCCAAACTGAAAGAAGGTATTAAATACTATTATATTTAAAATTAAATTTGAACTCCCATTGAATACTGTTCTGTACTGTTTTAGTTCAAAGCGAAACATGCATGTTTTTAAATTTTTACATAGACAAAGAATGTGTCGCCTAGAACATTTGGATATTCTTGCAGAAATCTTAAATTCTAGTCAAGTACAAGTCTAACCAGTAATTGACCTGGACTTTTTAGTACACTGTATAATTAAATATAATTTAAAAAATGTACCCTATCTATCTACGAGCAATAGTATACACACTATTTGTTCGCCCTATATAAATGTGTTTTTATTTATTAATATTATTTTAATAAGTTACTTAAATTATAATAGGTACTTACATAATGAAAATATCGGAAGAGCAACAACAAATGCTAGATGACCACATCGTTCTGACTCAGCAATTGTCATTCAGCCCGTTTAAAGGACCGTTTGAGGAAAAGATCGATCAGTGGGAGGAAAAATTAAGAATAACATCAGATGTTATTGAAGAATGGATGGATGTACAGAAGTAAATATACTTTTATTTCATACTGTATTGTAAAACACACCTTTACATATTTGAATTCAGTCCAGAAAATAAGGCCTTACAGTAATAAGTTCTTTAATTATTTTTTATCGGACTAGGCCTGTAAAATTTTTTTATCGGACTGAAATTTGTAAGTTTTTGTTTAAAATACCAAATTTTTTTTTTCGTACAAAATCCTCTCACTATTAAACATACCTAACATATTCTATGCATTCACATAGAATATAATTAAACTCATTTGTTTTTCAAAACAATGTCTTATATACACCGATAAAAGTAGTAATTAATTACATGTTTATTATTTACTTCATTAGAAATGTATTATGAATAGTAGTTGTTTTTTAGGATTTAACGGTTTAACTCAGAGTTTACTGACTTGTCGCGTTCTAACCTTTTTGCAGCGAATACTTCTTTGGTTTCATGAGAGTTATCTTTCAAGGTCTCATCACGACATGGTTTATGTTTTCGTCTCGCCTTACGAAATTTTCGTATCGTTGATTGGACGACTAAACCACACTAACCAAATCTATTAAAATTGTTTATACCGTATCGGAACCGCCTCAAATAAGTAAAATAAGTTGAGACTGAGTGAAACTAACTCAAAGTTGATTCGACGACTAACCCAAACTAACCAAATCTATTGAAACTGATTATAACGTAGGTATAGGAAAAGCTTCAAATAACTAAAATAAATTGAGAATAAGTGAAACTAACAGAAAGTTGAATCGACTATACTAACCCAAACTAACCAAATCTATTAAAATTGATTATAACGTATCGGAACCGCTTTAAATGACTAAAATAAGTTCAGAATTTGTGAAACTAACCGAAAGTTGAATCGACGACTAATCCAAACTAACTAAATCTATTTAAATTGATTATAACGTATCGGAACCGGTTCAAATGACTAAAATAAGTTGAGACTAAGTGAAACCAACCCGAAAGCTGATTAGACGACTAACCCAAACTAACCAAATCTATTAAAATTAATTATAACGAATCGGAACCGCTTCAAATAAGTTGAGAATAAGTGAAACTAACCGAAAGTTAAATCGACTAACCCAAATTAACCATATTTATTAAAATTGTTTATAACATATCGGAACCGCTTTAAATGAGTAAAATAAGTTGGGAATAAGTGAAACTATCCGAAGGTTGAATCGACGACTAACCCAAACTAACCAAATCTATTTAAATGAAATAAAACGTATCGGAACCGGTTCAAATGACTAAAATAAGTTGAGACTAAGTGAAACTAACCGAAAGTTAATTGGGCGACTAACCCAAACTAACCAAATCTATTAAAATTGATTAAAACGTATCGAAACCGCTTCAAATTACTAAAATAAGTTGAGAATAAGTGAAACTAACCAAAAGTTGAGTCGGCTAACCCAAACTAAACAAATCTAATAAAATTGTTTATAGCGTATCAGAACCGGCTCAAATAAGTAAAATAAGTTGAGACTAAGTGAAACTAACCCAAAGTTAATTCGACGACTAGCCCAAACCAACCAAATGTACTGATATTGATTATAACGTATCGGAACCAATTGAAATGACTAAAATAAGTTGAGAATAAGTGAAACTTACGAGAGTTGATTGAACTATTAACCCAAACTAACCAAATTTATCAAAATTGATTATGAGGTATCGGAACTGGTTCAAATGACTAAAATAAGTTGAGACTAAGTAAAACTAACTGAAAGTTGATTGGGCGACTAACCCAAACTAACCAAATCTAATCTTTGAAGATAAACACAGTTCACAATAGTATATTACATAACGAGAATGAAGTAGCTTATTGCAAACAGATTACTGCACGAGCGAGTGCAGCGAGCGTGGGCTGTAATCGAACGAGTTTGGAATAAGCAAATTTCCATTCAAGTAGTGTACAGGGTGTCCAATTTTCGATGATATTACGGGGTATCTCACTTACGAGTAAAGATAGAGAGTTGCGGTTTTCGCAATACTGTGCTACTTTTTTGTGAAAAGGACGATGGTATAAACAAAATTTTCATAGCCCGCCTTGTTTCTGAGATACAGGGCGATATTGAAAATAATGCATTTTGGGACCCCCCTCGTATCTCCGTTATCCTTTAACGTATCGCAAAACTAAAAACTTGCACTTATATACCTTTTTGCGTAGAACCCAGTGGCGTAGTCAGATTTTAGCTGTGAGCTGTCATTTTTTAGCTATAAATCAAACTTATGTTTTTTAAATGGAATACCCTGTATATTTTTCTTTGGTTTGAATGGAAATTTTATAAGCATTTCAAAAATATATAATACATGATTAAAATTCATAATTTCACACAATGTATCTCTATACGACACTCTTGATGAGTATAGTATAGTATAAGCATTATCTTTTAAACAACGTTATAAGTATTAGTAGGCAGATATTATCAGAGCAATGGAATGATCATGTTTTTATTACCAAGACCTTTCAGTGTCAAAATTTATATTTTCTGTGTAATATTGTATTTTTTACGATGGTCGATTGGTTGAAAACGAAAATTATGAATATTTTGAAAAATATGACATGTTCGTCTGCTTTATACAAAGTAATGAAAACTCCCGTGAAGCTTCTCCACTATTATTCAATATGTTTGTTTGAATATTTATGTACCTTTTGACTTATTTGGGTTTATTTTTTATTTAAGTATCATTTTAATTTATGGATATTCTGAAAGAAGACAACCTGGTCATTTAATGTTTTCCGGAATAAAGAGAACATGGAACGTTTATCCGGCCCCTACCAAAAACGTATAATAAGGAAAATCGCGGTAAGGGCGGAGGCAACATTCCTAGTTCTACCAATTTTTTTCTTTATTCCGGAAAACATAAAAAGATCAGGATGCCTTCTTTCGGAATATCTATAAGTTAAAATGATACTTAAAAAAAATAAACCCAAATAAGTCAAAAGGTAAATACATATTCGAACAAACTTATTGGAATATAGCTGAGAAGCTTCACGGAAGTTTTCATTGCTCTGTATAAAGCAAACTAATATGTCATATTTTTCAAAATATTGATAATTTTCATTTTGAGCCATCGTAAAAAATACAATATTACACAGAAAATATACATTTTGCCACTGAAAGGTCTTGCCAATAAAAAATTACCATTCCATTGTTTTTAATAGTCTCTGCCTGCTAATACTTATATCGTTGTTTAAAAGACAATGCTTATACTATACTCATCAAGAGTGTCGTATAGAGACAAATTTTGTGAAATTATTGATTTTAGGCTTATTATTTAAAATGCATACCATGTGTTATATATTTTTATAAAGCTTATAAAATTTCTATTCAAACGAAAGAAAAATATACAGGGTGTTACATTAAAAAAAATACAAGAGTGTCATATCGAGACACATTTTGTGAAATTATAAATTTTAGGCTTAGTATTTAAAATACATATAATGTATTATATATTTTTACAAAGTTTATAACATTTCCAAACAAACGAAACAAAAATATACAGGGTGTTCCATTTAAAAAAACATAAGTTTGATTTATAGCTAAAAATTGCAAGCATTCTCCCACACTTTCTGGGTCTGTAAAGAAAACGGTATCTCCATGTAACCAGCAGGCCGTTTTTTTTTTACCAATAACACATTAGACTCAACGGTAAAACTATAAATGTGTTTAAAGTCTGATTTACTGATTGATCTTTATTTTCTGCTAATATTTTACAAAATCTGCTATTCGATTGTTGAAATATTAAAAATTGTCAAGCTTTCTTTCAGGGATCATAATAACGCTACAAGAACACGAGAACAGTATAGGGAGAATGTTCCGATAAGCAATTATATCGAATATTTCCCTCATGTATAAAAAATCCCATTAGTGGAGTGCAATT
>MU186061.1:48981-75113 GCA_016904865.1 Pissodes strobi | reverse complement strand
ACCTCCGCCGGCGGAAAAGTGAAAAGTAAAGCTCCGGCGGAGGAAAAACGAAACTTCACGGCCGCCTACACAGTCGAGTAATGACGGATTTACTGACGTTTGAAGAAAAAGTACATTTACGGCACGAAATTTTCGAGAATAATTGTGTGCTTGCCAAGTTATGTCATGATGAATTGATACAAAAAATGGACCCGATAGTTAAAAATTACAACGCCTTTTAACACTTTTCTTTCTTTCCTTCATTGCGCGTTCATCGCTTTCACAACAAAAATGGAGGTACGGCTTCGAGCACCTCGAGACTGTATTTGTTGATGGTGGGGCGCGTTTCAATATTCCCAAGTGTGAAATAGTTAATGTTTTATATCTGAAGATAAAAATTCTAAGTTCGGAATAGGTATGTTAGGTTCTAATGTAAGATAAAGAGAATAACAACCACATACATCTACCGATAAAAGGGAAGAAACTATATCTAGTATTGGATTTGGTAGCATTTAGAACGCTACAAATCCTCATTTTTGATCCAATTAAAAAATAATATGTGACCGATATAACCCGTTTTGTGAAGAAAAGTGCATGTTATTAGCGATTTTGAACGAAATTTTACCTTCATCGGACACAATTAATAAAACAAGATTGAAAATATTGATATTAGATTTTAAATATGACTGACTTCCCTGGTTACAGAAGTATAACAGTGAATATCAAGATGAAATAACCTATTTCATCTCGCGAAATTAATTACTTCAATACAATACAGTATGAAAGAAAAACATTTTGTTTTATGCAAAAATGTGGCATTGTCAACAAAATATAAATCTAATTTAGATATAAAAATTACACCTCATTTCAGAGTATGGAACAAATAAATTTTTATACTTACAACGGGAAGAAATAAGACATATTTAACTTGTTTAAGGTTAATATGATCTTTAACAGTGGGAAAATGAATTCTGCTTTCTTCTCTTTGTAGGACCGTAGACAACTAATAACTATAATTTTTATATCCTTCATTTGAGTTAAAAACTTTTTGATGACTTCTTTCTTGGTCCCTTCATTGTAAAGGAAGTTTACAGTTACAAAACATCCTACATTATCAGCAGTTGCATGTAATGTTTGTTATCAATTTACTTATGCATGTTCCAGTATAGCTAGAGGATTGACATTTTCAGGACATGTAGCCAGGGTAAAATGACGATTCTGAACGAAAACTAGACCCCCTTTCTTTAGGCCAGGAGAGGGGGGAGAAGAAATAACTAAAATAAATAATTTCGGGAGAACGGGAAGAGCTACGGGGTCGAAATTTTTATGGTAGGTGCGTCTCATGGGCGAGCTACCTTTGTCCATATGGGGGGATTGGGGCTCTAATTTAAGGGGAGTTTGGGCAGAAATCGTTTTTTGCCGATATCTGCAACGGAGCCTCGGATCAAAAATATTGTTCGGAAAGTTAATAAAAGAATTTTAAACCGGAATAACAACAAGAATATAAAAAAACTTAGGGAAACGCGGTTTTCGGCGAATAAAAGGCGAAGGAGTTCAGCTAGATCGGGGATGGCAAAAAATGGGGAAAAATTGAAAAACATATAAAAAATATTCGAATAGTTAATAAAAGTATTATAAAACAAAATAAGAAAAAAATTAAAAAAAAAAGATTGTTTGGAAAGTTAATAAAAGCATTGTCAAACTAAATAAGAAAAAAAAATTATAAAAAATAATTAATTGTTCGGAGAGTTAATAAGAGTATATTATAAGACGAAATAAACAAAAACAAATAATTTAAAAAAAGTTAAGAGAAACGCGGTTTTCAGCGAAAAAAATATGAATAAAAAGGAAAAAAAATAAGAAGTGTCGAACCAGGTGCAAAACTTGAAAAAGAACCTTTAAAAGAGAAAACTCAATTTTTTTATATCTCTTTCAGAAGTTTCAATTCAGTTGTGTGCTTATAAAGGTGAGACATATAATTTTTTTTAATTATTTTTATTTCTTTCTTATAAAATTAATGTATTCATTCAGCGGGCTTGAGGAGGTTATAGGCTAAATTAGGTTCTTTATGACCATGTTCTTAGGACGGAGTTATTGGGGTGCAGTAGAGACTATTTGGGTAATACAACTTTGCTCAAAAATCAGCTTAAGTATTTGATTTTTTTAAGCTTACCTATAAATTTTTTTGGACCGGCATACACGACATTATTATGAATAGTTTATTAAACATGAGGTTATTTTTGTTTCACGTTTTAAATTTCAATGCACCGCTGGGGTGCGGTAAAATTATGTACCATTGTTCGATATAACCCATTCGTCCAATAAGAATCTTTGTTCAAATGCGACTATCCAAAATCTTGTTGCATTGTTAAATATGTTCTTTACTGTTGGGACAGAGTTATCTTTTTGCACTAAATGCCCTTATTGACATTTGAATCTTAAAATAACAGGATAGGAGAGACCTCTTCGGGCCTGGCCCCAGGGTGTAAATTGGTACAAGTGGGTACAAGTGCCACTTAACAGACTCTACAAAAGCTGCATTTCGAGGATATAGTATCTGCCCCTGTTGCCAAAAGCGAGAAATGAAAAAATTTAAATGACAAAACAATTATTATCTAACAGTCAAAAGTTCGTGCACTTTGTCGAGTTTTGATTTGACTTAGTAACTAATCAAATGTAAAGTAAAGGCTGTGTGTGTACATGAACGAAACATACTAAATAAATAGATTTTGTGTTCCATGCAAATATTTTATCCAAAAAAGGACGTGTTCTTATAAAAGCATAACAAAACGCTTTTGGCCTAAGCCATCATCAGTGCTACTTGTCAGTGGAAAACGGACACTTGTCAGTGGAAAACGGACACTTGTCAGTGGAAAACGGGCAACATATCCACAAAGAGAATAAACATTAATTGACAAAGGCCACATTCAAATTTCACAAGATTGCATTTTTTTTGGAAAAAGTTGACATAATATTATTTTTTAAAAAAGGAAAACAAGGGTTGTGAAATTTGAATGTGACCTTTCTCATTTGATGTTGGTTCTCTTTGTGGATATGTTGTTCGTTTTCCACTGACAAGTAACACGAAAGCGCTCTGTTATCTTTTTATAAGAAATCCTGTTTTGGATTAAATTTTTACAAGGAACACAAAAGTTTTTCATTTGGTTGTAACTAATCCGCATTGCATTAAAATAGTTAAATAGAGAATGATTAAATTTTTTGAGAGACATAATACTTTGAAACCAGAACAGTTTGAGTTCCAGATGACACAAATGAAGTCATATTTACATTTCTCAGAGGATATAATTGACAGATAATGAGAAAAAACGCTGCGGTGTTATCCTGCAATTTATCAAAATCCTTCAAATTCGCTAATGTACTATTGCATGAGCCTAGTTGGGTAGATTTGTAAATGTATTTTGGCAGATGTTGTAAGTTGGGTCGCTTCACTTGTTCAGGATCTATTTTCTGTTTGCTTTTTGCATTTATTCGTCAATAAAATAGAGAAACTTAAACTTTAGCTGGGGACTCCACAAGGTTATGGCAAGTGAATGATATAAATTGACTAAATAAGATTATTACTACCTTAAGCTATGTTAATGATTCCACCTAAAAATGGTAATTTAAACTAAAAAAAATGGTAATAGCCAATACGATTATTAGTGAAATAATTTAAATAAAACCTAAAACACCTTTAACAAGATGGAATTCTAAAATTGAAAGGTCTTCATCCTACGCTGATGCATGGGATATATCATAACTTATGATATTGGTCTATATTTTGTTGTTTGAGATAGATCGCCGTCGTTAAACATAGGGACCACTATTAAATATTTCTATATTCTGTTGGATCTCAGATTAGTGATATGGCAATACCTAGAGACTTTAAAATATTGTATATCTTTATACTCCCAGATGGGAACTCCAATTTCTAAAACCAACTGGAGTTTGGTTGAAGTAAAATATTTTATGGCAGCTATTTGCTGAGTTTTAAATTTTGGTAACATCTTGTATTTCTAATGAGTTCGTGACGGGTTCCTAGCTCCAAAAATGTATGGCGAATCACTTAACTCTGTTAGAGGTGCAGCACCTAATGGACTCCAAGCTTTTTTTAAGAGCTCAGGTCCACAAGACAGTTAAAAAGTCCGTGGCAATGTTGTGGTAACTGAGGAGAGCGGTGGCTGCAACCTGAGGGCTCAGCCAAAGGGTCATGCACTAGCTGGGTAGTGCGGCCATTAGGTCGAGCGCTGTGTATGGCTCGCTCGGTGGTAACATGGCCCGCGCTGGAGCACAAGACCAACTGTCTGGAGTTGGCAAACAGTTATTTGTCTCGCGATCACAGGGGCCATGAGAACAACGCTAACAGCAGCATTAGATGTTCTGCTGGACCTCCCACCACTCCAGGCATGTATCATGCAAGACGCTATGTCCCCTCTTGCGGTTGAGGCACAATGATATTTGGAGAGAAAGATCTGATACAGTTTGACATCGAATAATCTCCCTAAAACCAGAGCCGAAGTTACACTTGTCCTCATACACCTGCGGATAGATTAAGGTTGAAGAGAGCATATACCGTGAGCATACCAACAAAGGGACAATGAGAATTTGGAGAGGTAAATTTTCCGGCGAGAACAAGGAGCCAGGAGTGCGGAGATGCCTTGGAGCTGGTGACATAGAGCAATATAGTGAAGCTGATAATGGGTGCTGGAAGACAGCGTGGTGGGGAATGAGGTGTCAGATGAACTAGCCAGGAGCACTTTCTTGGCCTTTCTAGAGCTCAGGTAAGAGCGACAATTAAAGCACCACTGATCAGGGCCTCTCAAGTGAGTGGAGAAACTTTCAGGTGTGTAGACAGGTCAAGCCTTTCATTGCTGGGCCTGATAAGATGAGGACGGAATAGCTCCTTATGAGAGATAGGCGGTCTTTGAGCACTCTAGTAGGGGTCATTACAGGGCACCGCCGTCTAAGAAGACACTCGATGTCTGATGTACCCTGAGGAAAGTGCTATCTGCTGGGCGTGCGGGGAGGAGAATGAAACCATCTCTATTGCTTGGGCAGATATACAGCCTTCGCAAAAGCGAGGCACGCAATGTTCGGATTGGAATACTGCAGGGGTCCTTATAAAGAGGTCAGGAAGATAAACGAATTCGATATCGGGTGGGTGGTTGAGAGGAGATGGGGAGTTTGCTGCAAGGGCCTATCAGTAACGCTCTTAGGTTTCCCTTCAGCTACGACTGCTGCTAATAATAATAATAATAAGTGAATATTTAAAAAAACCGAGTAAAAAATATTATTTGCAAAATAATTTCGGGGCGCTAAACAACTTTTTTTTTAAGAAAGTATATTTTGATTGCTATTGATTTTAGGTAATTGAATATTGCGGAGACAGAAGACTATTAGAAAGTCTTAAAGATGCCAACCATATACTTCAAGTTGTGCAAAAAGGACTATCTGATTATCTAGAAACCAAAAGGACAATATTTCCCCGATTGTACTTTCTTAGTGACGACGAGCTTCTTGAAATTCTATCTCAAGCTAGAAATCCGCTGGCTGTTCAACCTCACCTAAGAAAATGTTTCGAGAATATAGCTAAGGTAATATTATTTATCATTTGTTTCATGCACTTATTGTACACTAAGTATATTAACGAGACTAATTCTATAGTTAGACTTTATTATACTTATTTAAACATTACTGCATATTGTGGACTATTTATAGGTAACTTGAAAATAAATCAAGTTTCATTTTCAAATTTCCATTATTTTTTTATAACTCAAAATTCACAGAAGATAAAATATGCATTCGTAAAACAGTTGGATCCTTCTTCAAATATCAAATATTTGTTGACAAACAATTTTTCTACTTTTCCAAAACAGTGTTGAGTTTGAGAACCAAGACGCTTATTAGAATATATAAACATATAAGCCTTAAAGTCCCTGAACTGATATTTTTCTTCCATGTCAAGTTTTCTAAGTTAGACAAAATGGTAACAATATATTTGAAATAAGAATATATATTATTTCATTTCCTCCATAAATACGTTCCAATAATTGTTCTATATTCTAGAATAAATTAACAGCTTATAAGTTATGAGTTATTTAACTAAATAAATAATTTTACTATTACGTTTCGCACTTAGCTTACATTTGAAGAGGATTTACTCATTACCCAAATGTTCTCAGCGGAAGAAGAATGTGTTGATTTAGATCCTCCACTATATCCTAAAGGTAATGTGGAAAACTGGTTGCTGGTTGTAGAAGATACGATGAGAAATACAGTGCGAACTACTCTCGGGCGTTCATTAGCAGAGATGGCTGAAACAGAGAGGAAAGGTACGCTATTGAATATTATAGTTACTTATAATGAATTAAAATATTTCTTTATCCCCAGCTTTTAAAAGTGTACTCTTCGACATGGATTCCTATTAACTAGACAGCCCTGGATCTCTTTGTGCCAGTCAGAACCCTATGTAACTTTTTTTTTAAATTATGAAGGAGTCAGAACATCTGGGGGATTCCTCTTTTGTTATATTTTGTGTTTGTTCTTCAATGTATCACTTTTCTTATCGAACCAATTCAGCTCTTCTTAGATCTTAATTTTCGCTTTATTAAATCTGTTATTTATGTTCCCTTGAATCCCCCATTTAAAATTCGATCATTCGTACTGATTCCAAGCATTGTTCTGGCGGTTATAAAACTCTCTACAGCCATTAAGTGACTATGGATAGCATTTCTTCTAAAGGAACTACTTCATTTGGACGGAAACAAAATGGACGGAGCTACAATTTAGACGAAAACAGTATTAGTAGAGCTATAATGTAGGCAATACGAAATGGGAGTGAAAGTAATTTCGGCAGAAAAATATTTTCCAGTTTGGGACAAACGATTTTTTTAATGAAACACTACAAACGACAATAACATTAAACTTTTAATAAAATCATGATCAAACAACGGCATGAATCTATAAAAACGCATTATTGCTAACATTACTCTTCCTAGTGTGGTGGAAAGAAAGCTAGAGCTGATGACCCCTTGATAAACGTTTATTGATTGATTTCGTTATTACAATATATGACAATAATGCTTAGTTGCTTACGAGCTAATTAGGATGTGCACACTGCTGACTATGCTAGGTAATAAAATAGACTAATACAGGGTGAATATATTTAAACCTCTACACCTTCCTTCCCTAGAAAAATGGCCTTCATTTCCATGTCCATTGGAACAATGAATGGCATTTTGGGTATATATATGAAACGAATAACATCCTATATAGTTTAATATGTTTGTGGGCAGGCCTGCCGTATACTACACCTAGAAACACCCATTTTAATACAATTTAAATATAATAATCTATAATAATATGCGAGTACAATAATATATGGTTAACTGTAATACATTTTTATTCTATTTTTATGCACAGAGGACTGTTTGCCCTTATTATCCATTATGACACAATTAGGTCCCTTTTGAGAGATAACCTTAAAGGGACCCTTGTACCAAGGATCTAATTTTTCACGACCGTCGTTTGTTAGCAAAACAAGATCACCCGGCCTTAGTTCCATTTGTTTACATTTAGAATCACAAGAAGTTTTTCGATAGTTTTTAATTCTTTCAAGATAGTCTCTAGTTCTATTTTGTGCTACCTGTAACCTGTAACGAATTTCTTGGTAGTACGAATCTATGTTGTATATCGGAGCTATTTGTTTATTGTTTAATATCTCTATTAATTGTGTCTCTTTTGCAAAAACGAAACAAAATGCGAAATATCGACACCAGCTATCCCAATCCGAATGCGTTTCATTTATATACATGCGCATAAAATCATTAAGTACTCTATGGTTACGTTCACAACCCCCAATGGTTTGATGATGATAAGCTGTCGCTACTTTATGATCAAAATTCAGTAATTTTGACAAGTTCTTAAAAGTTTCATTGAAATACTCGGTTCCCATGTCACTTCTGACTTCAGCCATAGGACCGTAGATAAGAATGAAATTTTCAAAAATTGCCTTAGCTACTGTAAACGCTTCTTTGTTGGGGATGGGAATGATGACTACATATTTGGTTAACTCACACTGTATAGTTACAGCGTAAACATTTCCGTGATCCGATTTTTGAAATGGCCCTATCGTGTCTACAATATCCAAAGCTTTTTGCGGAGTGGGTGTTAATGTCAGCGGTTCAATATGCTTAGAAAAGGCTTTGTTAATTTGACATTTATGACATTTTTTAATGTAATTAGCAACATCCCGTGACATACGTTTCCACCTGTAAGAAGCTTTTAATTTCTTGAGAAGTCTTTTTTGACCGCAGTGTCCCCCTAGCAGTGGACTTTCATGAACATTTTCGATTAATTGCATTTTTTCGTTTTTATTGATAATTAGTTTTCGCGGAGTGCAAAGTACTATCGATAGATTTTTTAAGGTATTTTGTCCCGCTTGTTTAAATTCATGTATGGTGCACCTTTTAAATAATTTATCATCTAAGTTTAATCTTATTACACTCAAATTTCCATCATTTGCCATTTTTTCAAGCCTAGATAATATTTGCTCTAATGCAATATTACCATTAATGATTGGAAGTGTATATTGAGAGCTCAGTTTCCTTTTGTAGAAAATATTTATTCTAATATTATTAGGGTTAACTTCAAACTTTAAGAAAGGCACCTTCAGGGCCTCGTGATTATTAAGGGTTTCGTAAATTTGTGGCTGTTGTTTAGAGTCGGGTTCTTTTTGTTTAATTTTTTCTGGTATTGTCGTAGATTTTGACATTGACCTGGTCACTACTAGTACGTCATACATGTCGTTGTGAATTTGTTTTAAGTTATTTATATTAAGTCGTGACAGTGCGTCTGCAGCTGCATTGTCTTTACCATTAATATACTCAACCGAAAAATCAAATTCTTCCAAATCAAGTTTCATTCTGGTAAATTTAGAATTAGGGTCTTTCATTGAAAATAAGTAGACCAATGGTCTATGATCTGATTTTACTAAAAAAAATTGACCGTACAGATAACAACGAAAGTATTTTATAGCCCAATGTATTGCAGTTAGTTCTTTTAAGATGGTAGGTTTATGAGATTCCCCTTTTGTGAAAGCACGAGAAGCATATGCAATAGGCAGTTCATGACCATCAAAATTTTGAGAAAGTATTGCGCCACAAGCATCATTCGATGCTTCAGGCGTAAGGATAAATTGTTTTTCAAAATCTGGATTCTGTAAAATTGTGGGACTTTTTAATAAATTCTTCAAAGTTTCAAAATTTTGTTGACATTCTTCTGACCAAATGAACTCACTATTTTTCCTGATCAGCTTATTTAATGGATGCGTAAGCGATGCAAAATGTGGGATAAATCTACGATTGAAATTACAAAAGGCGACGGGTGTATTGGACATACAGAATGGTGGTAAAACCTATCCTAACATACGCCTCTCTGGTGTGATGGTCCAAGACACAACAGATAAGCGCGAAATCGCTTTACTTCATTAGATGTTGTGGGAATAGGATATTTATCTATAATGTCGTACTTCGACTCGTCCGGTAAAATACCTTTAACTGTAATTTTATGACCTAAGTAGGTAACCTCTTTTCTAAAAAATTGACATTTTTCGGGGTTTAATTTTAAATTATGCTTTCGACATGTTTCGAACACTTTTTCCAAATTATTTAGATGGTGGTTCTCTGAACAGCCTATTACAATTAAATCGTCCATATACAGAAAAGCTCGTACAGGTGTGATCTCTGAAAAAGCCAATGACATCATACGTTGAAAACTATTAGGACTAACTGCAAGGCCAAACGGTAGGCGGTTGAATCGAAAAGACCCAGCATCTACGCTAAATGATGTCAAATTTCTAGATCCTTCGTCTAATGCCACCTGATGAAACCCTGAACTTAAATCTATAACAGAAAAATATTTTGCCCGACCAAGTTGATCCAAAATGTCATCTATTCATGGAAGTGGGAACTTGTCGGCTATTAGTTTTTTGTTTAGTTGCCTAAAATCAACCACCAACCGCCACGCTCTTTGACCATTAGTAGATTTCTTTGGAGCCAACAAGACAGGGTTATTATATTCTGAAACAGATGGTTCTATAATGTTATTTTGTTGTAGTTTGTCTATTTGACGATTCATTTCTGACTTTAAAGCTATTGGTGTTCTATAATTTTTGACATATATAGGCACATTATCAGATAATTTTAATTTTTGAGTATAAAAATTATTAACTGTTAGCTTATCCGTATCTAGTGAAAAAATATCAGAAAATTTCTCACATAAGTCTATTAATTTTGGTTTTATGAATTGGGGTATATCTTGACTAAGTTGAGATAGTAATTGTGCATTTCTATCGTTCAGGTCAGTTTCTATATTATACATTTCAAATTGGTCCAAGCTAATTGTCTCTATGTTCGAAATATTTAAAGTAACAGTTTCAAATGTCGTATTTATTATTTTTTTTAAAGGGTTATTTTTAGATATTATTGCTCTGGCAACAAAGACGCCGGCTTGCAGCTGTTTGTTTATTACTAAGCAATCTTGAGAAACATCTTTTAGATTATTGATCGATCTTAATACTTCACATCTGGGAGGGATGCAAACGACATCGTCTTCCAGACCTCCTGAAATAGGAATAGTAATATTTCTATTACCTAATTTAAATGTCATTGTCCAATTAGAATAATTCAGGTTTCCTTTATAATTTATGAAAAAATCTCGACCTAGTATTCCGTATCCGGTAATCGGAAAATTATGATCAACAATATGAAAAGAATGTTTCACTTTGTAGCCATTTATTGATATATTGGTATTTGTAATACCCAAGGAATTAACAGCTCCCTGCGTAACACCTTTTATTTTGCTTCCTCTTGATGTATCTATTAGCTGATTCATATTTACATAAGTTCTCTTAAAAATAGATATGTCTGCTCCTGTATCTAATAGTAAGATATTCCTAGTACCAGTCATATCTAAATTTAAGCTTACGAAATTTGAAAGTGTCAGATTTAGAGTGCAAATTTTTAGATTTCCCCCAATTGCGTCAATTGGGGGGCCACTTGGTTTTCCGAGCCTCCTTCGGACTGGAAAAACCGCACGCCCCTCGAATTTCCCCTATTAAAATATCTAGAGCCATTATTAGAATTAGTGTTGTTGTTATTAAAATGACTATTATAATTTCTATTATAATGATTATTATAATTTCCTCTTCCTCGCCTTTGACGGGTCGCACCGCGTGGTTGTGCACGCGCTCGATTGGAAAAATTATTATTAGCAAAAAATCTTCCGTGATGCTGCCGATGGAAATGATTAGAAAAGTTGCTATGGCTAGTATAAAAAACATTAGAAGGAGATGGTTGAGGTGTAATATTTACAAATTTTGTTACTGCCTCTTGAATAGAGTTAAATGAGCCTGCTTCTAATATTAAACGTGTTTTTTCTTTGCTGGCATTTTGGCTTAAGGCCTTTACAGTTGTTTCCACTGTATAATTTTCTGCCACAGGGCGCGGAACACCCTCTGTGACATACGCGTTTCGTAAACGCTCCGCGAGCACTTCTATTTCAGATATATAATCAGTGCATTCTTTATTATTTTGCCTACAATTCAACAATTTTGCGGTTAACAACTGTGAACTGTCTCCTCTAATTTCATTTCTCAGCGTATTTATTATAGCGTCAACAGAATTTTCGATGGTAATTAAATTTCTAGCTTTACCCGTTAACCTAGTTTTAATGAACGCCACCGCATTTACAGGGTGGTCCGCTGAAATAGTTTTTAATAGTTCCAGAGAATCTAAGAATGATTTTAAATCGTCTGGGTTGCCATTAAATTGGTTAGGAACTAGCTTACTAGCTAAGCTAAAAAAATCTGATAGAGAAATAGCCATTATTTCTAAATTCGAATGATTATCTGAATACAAATCTTCGTCTGAACTCCCCTCTGAGTTAGAATCTTCGTTTAAATCAAATTGGTCAATTTTTTCAATACACGAAAGTGGTACTCTATATCTAACATTTAACACTTGAAAACATCTTAAAACTTTATCCCGAATATTAATAAATAATTGTGTACAGATACTTTTATGGGAGTTATTTAAGGAACTCCATCTAGAAGTCAAATTTTCTGTAAATTCATTGAATAATTCAACTACTGTATCTCTGATATCGTCCCTAACTGACTGAGATTTTGGCACGTTCTTTTTGAGAGCTCTTTTGGTTTGATTAGTGATGTCCTGTTTAATTCGGACTAATACGATGTTAAGATTTTGGTCACTAGTTTGCATTAAAATGTATAATAAGGCAAACACCACTAATGGATAATAATAAAAAATTATAAAAATAACAATAATAACTATATATAATACTAACCTATCTATTCACGTTTTTAACTTACAGCTTTATTTTTCTGTGCTTCCTATTATTCATGTTTTATTTACACTGTGCTTTTTCTCCTATTTACTAACACCTAATCTGTCCCTTTTTCGACCATTCCTACTCGGTAGTTCCATGCTGCTTCTATTTTTGCGCAGGTAGCAAAACAAAAATATAGATACCTAAAAGACCTATAAAAAATTATAGATGCAGGCTTCTGGTACCGGCTAGACTTCTTGCATATTAGCCATGGATGCAGCTAAATTACTACTGATTCGCTTCTTCAGGCTGCGTCGATAAATTTGGTATATTTTTATAAGCAATTTGACCACCATTAATGCCAACATTAAGTACAATATTACTTTGACATCCTTTGATATGTTATATTCCTCTTCGTTTACTATAAAATTGGAATTAACTACTCCATTTTCATCTAGGGCCTGTTGCTTGGATTGACTTTTTCCCATATTTGTCCTCTTCGCTGGTCCATTAATTAAATTTGCAGGATCGCCATGTGGTGGAAAGAAAGCTAGAGCTGATGACCCCTTGATAAATGTTTATGGATTGATTTCGTTACTACAATATATGACAATAATGCTTAGTTGCTTACGAGCTAATTAGGATGTGCACACTGCTGACTATGCTAGGTAATAAAAGTGAATGAACTTATAGACTAATACAGGGTGAATATATTTAAACCTCTACACTAGTGATGATGCGAGGAAATTGGAATTGTGACTGGTTTTTAGAACAAAATCTCAAACCTAAACTTACTAGAAACCGTCAGGTTAACGAAGATTTAGAGTTTTATATGGGCAAGATAGATATAGCAAAATACTGAAAATATTTCACCCGATCATAACTCGATTTCAAGCGATTTCTTCAAAGCTACAAGCTAACATAATTTCTTATATACTGACACCTATGGGTGATGCTCACGGCACTACTTGGGAGTAGTTTTAAGCATCACCGGTGATTCTCACGGCAGCCAATGTGTCAAGAAATAAATTTGCCGTTTTTAATTTAGTAGCATCTAAGTTTTAAGTATTACTCAGGTTTGTGTTGAATCGCTATGATACTCATCATAATTTTGTAGATTGGGTTCTATGTTGGCCTGGTCAAGTGGTAATAGCATGCAGTCAAGCATTTTGGACAGCTGGCGTTGAAAATGGAATTCGTGAGAACAAACTAGCATCATTTCTGCAAGATGTTGTTATTGTTAATTTGGATGCGTTAAGAGGACTTGTAAAAGGATCTTTGACATTTTTGCAACGAGAAATTTTATCGGCACTTATTGTAATAGAAGTTCACTCTAGAGATGTAACCCAAAACTTAGTTGATTTGGACATAATGAGTGCCAATGATTTCGACTGGATTAGCCAGTTACGGTAAGATGATTTGCGTTTTAGCTATTAAGCGAACAAATTCTATTTATTGAAGTAATTAAATTTCTCATATAGAATTTTATGATTTTTTCAGCTACTGATATGTAATTTATGATCTTTCATTCTCAATTTTAGTTAGTAAAAGGTATGGTAATGCCCCACACAATTTTTGGTGTAAATCTATGTCATGCTTTTATTAGGAATTGGGCCAGAAATATCTTTAATTGAGTAAAACAAATCAATTAAATCAGAATCATCATTTAATTTTAGATCCCTTCCAACATCCAACATTAGCTTGACTGTATTATTAACACTGCATAATAAACAAGCCATGTTATAAATATGCCGCTAGCATACTCATTAGTTCAGGTGAATTTTACAGCTCAATACTTTATTAGAAATATAATCATGTATATGATCTATATTAGAAATACTTTCCATTGTTCGACTAGAATATTAAAAGTTTGTCTTTCAAAATCAGCGCATTATTTGAAAGGAAGATGTCATTAAAAAAAATGTAGATTTTAGTTAAGAAACATATCAGCAATAAAATAAGTTAGTTTACGTTGACCGTTTTTTCAAAGAACTTTTATTATTTCTCTGACCCTTTCATTTGTTATTTTCTCCTTTCTTGATCTGCCTGCAGCCCTATCTTTGTAGCTTTTATATTTTTTCTATTTTTCTCTTTTATTTGTCATACTTTATTGCCATATGTTATAATAGCTTTAATAATGGAATTGCAAATTCTGCTTTTATCTTCTTTTGATATGTTCTGCTCCCATAATATTCATCGATATTGCTTTCCTGCCTTATGTGTTCTCTTCTTTTATGGCTTCATCTTGTGTTCTATCTCTTGTTATTTGAAGGTCCAGATATTTATATTCAGAACAGCATTGTATAGTTCTTCCATCCTCCAGTAGTATCTGTTATCCTTCTCCTCCAATACATATTTGTTCAGTTTTGCCTACATTTACTTCAAGTCTACATTTTCGATATTCTTCTAGTAGTTTTCTGGTCATGTATTCGAGGTCATCATGATCTTGTGCTAATATCACTTAGTCGTCGGCAAAACATAACGTGTATACATTGCTATTATCACTTTAAACGGTGCGGTGCCTATCCTATACCATTGCATTTTCTCTTCTATAATTTGAGGGCTTGTTATAAGTAATCCTTGAACAGCGTTTGTGATAGACAGCATCCCTGTTTAAGTTATTAACTGTGCACCCTTGCCTTTCACTTTACTTTGACAGAGGGACCTTTATATAATATCTTTATTGCTTTCATAGCTTATTCAAAGGTACGCTATCATATACTTTTTGTAAGTCTACATACAGCAAATGAATTTTCTGATCGAAGGTCCGTCTTTTTCTCAATAGCTTGAATAATACAGGTTAGATGGTCAACTGTGGATATATCAGCTATAAATCCTGCCTGCTATTTAAGTACCTCTAAGTCTTTATATTTTTCCTCAATTTTCTTCTTTAGTATTTTCCCATATATCCTACTTAGGGGACTAGTGACTAGCAGTCTTCGATAGCTTTCGCAGTTTTCTTTATTAACTTTTTTATGAGTAATAGATATCCAAGATATTTTCCATTCTTTGGTAATTCATCTACCATTGATGCATCTTTGTACAATCCATATTTGACCAGTTCAGCGGGTAGTTCTCTAAGTTCAGCGGCTTTTCCATTTTTTAGTTTGTTTACATATTTCCTTTATTTCATTTATATTTATTCTTATTGTTGACGTTATAATATTTATTGAGATATTTTGATCCTTATTGTTTTGAAATAGATTCTCTTTCATGTCACTAAATTTTCTAACTATTTATTCCATTGTCCTAATGTTATAGGGGTTGTTTTCGATTCTGTCGTAGGTACTTCATCAGTTTCCAACTCTTCATACTATTTCTTCCACCTATGTATGTATTTATTTCGTTGCACTTTCTTTCCCATGCTTTGTTTTACTTTTCCGTTATTTTTAGTTTAATTCTAGTTAGTGCTTCTTTGTATCCCATCTTATCATTATTCCTGTTTGTTATTAAATATTTCTGGAATTTCTTCTTTTTGTCTTCTATATCTTGTTCAATTTCTAAATCTCACCAATAAGGTTTTTTATGTAGGGTTGCTTTTCATACGCCTATAAGGATTCTCTAGTCACTGCTTGGATATTTTTTTTAAAATGTATTCGTAGTGCCGTATTCGTAGTGCCGTTCTGCATTTGTAAAGTCTATTTCTGTGAGACGATCCTGGTATAAAGTATCTGAGCTGTCCTGAGCAAGACTGTTTAAATTGTATCGTACCAAGTTACATTCAATTGCCCCATCCTCGTAAACTGCTGTATTTGTACCTATGTGTCTGTTTAAAAGTTGGTAGTATCATTTTTGCTTTTAGGCAGTAATGGTCATTTCCACATGATGGCTCTCTGCAAGTTCTCACATCATACGTCCTTATGTTTGTGGTTTGTCTAGTAATTGTGTAGTCTATAATGGATTTAAAATTTCATGTCATTTGTGTCGTTCATTAAGGTCTCCGAATATTATGATTTCCCTAGATGTTTCAGTGTTTCCTATTTGGTCATTAAGTTGTTCATAAAATCTTTTTTCTTCAAACGTCAGTAAATCCATCGTTACTCGACTGTGTAGGCGGCAGTGAAGTTTCGCTTTTCCTCCGCCGGAGCTTTACTTTTCACTTTTCCGCCGGCGGAGGTAAAAGTGTTGTCATATCAACATAGATAAGTACAATACAAACAAACATCAAGATAAGCGTCAACAACTCAAGAGTTATTAAACTAAAATTTGTATTTATCACTCAATTTGTGACTGCATTTCTAAAAATCACTAATTTAGGAACAAATTGGTTATTATTTAATCGAACTTACTCAATAACTGCTTATGAAGACGGAATTAAAACGCAATCGAAAACGCAATTTTAAAAAATAATTATTGTTGACAGTGTCCACTGACAGCTTTATATGACATTATTATAGCAACAAACTGAGCCTATTCACCGACACCGCACCGGTCTAAGCCGCCTTGCGAACCAACTTATCTTTAATAATAATTTTTATTACTATTAAAAAGCGACGTTTTTGCATTAATTTGTCGACATTTGAAGAAAAAACAGCATATTTTATTTGGAGGAAAAGTTACTTTTCATGGCTTGCTCTCTATTACCAGCCTCACTCCGTTCGGCTGTTAAACACGAGCGCGCCATGAAAAGTATTACTTTTCCTCCATGTAAAATAATATACTATTTCAGTTCCCATCGCGTCGGCGTTGCCGTCGTGTCATCATTAATGTCATATATCCCCATTACCGTACTAGCTAGTGCAATTTTTTTTAAATGCATCTTTTGAAATCGGTCTCAAGATCAAAACTGAAAAAATATTAAAAACTAATTAAATATGCAGAAAAAAGATATTAAGATTGTTGAAAAGCTTTCCCGCGCCCGTGCAAGAACAGTCTCCTTGTTGAAAATTTTCATATTGTATTTTAAGAAAGAGATTGCCCAAAATATAATTTTAATGAACCTTTGAATTAATTTCGACACTGATTTCCAGACAATCACTTTGTCATTGACAAGCGGAAAATGATTTCGTGGAACCAGCAGTAAAGAATTTGGTATTTCAGGCTTCTTTGATCCATCGACTTATTCTATTATTTTGAAGATTTTTAGCTGATGCAATGAAATATCTATCGACAGAAATCAGCCAATTTTCAATATCTAGTCTACTTCTAAATTTTCTTAGTAACTGTTCACATGATTCAAATGTTATCACTTGCACATATACGGACCATTTCTGGTTATTTTTTTTAATGTCGCTTATCATTTCTGGTTATTTTTTTTAATGTCGCTTATTTGATTTTTTTTTTGATTATCCTTCTCATAGTAATTGGTCGTTTACGTTTCTTATTTTCAATTTTTTTCTAGACATAATAATATTGTTCTGCCCGGCATTATCAAAAATTGCAACGCAAACTGGTTTGACTATTTTTAGCTCTTAACGCAACTAAAATATCAAGTAATTTTGCCAAATTAAAATGTGAAAAAATCAGAACTATTACTTCCGGCATCTCAGCAATTATGCCTAATTTGATCTTCAGTATACAATCATTTACATCTTTGCAGGTATTACTGGATTGAGGAACAAATGAAAGTGCGAGCTGTTAACGCTGAGTTTAATTATGGTTACGAATATCTTGGGAACAGCGGACGATTAGTCATCACACCATTGACAGACAGATGCTATTTAACTTTAACTGGAGCACTTCATTTGAAGTTTGGTGGTGCTCCCGCTGGACCAGCAGGTATCGTCGTTTAATTATAAGTTAAACCAATTTACTATTCGAAAGCATCAGTGTGGAGTTTTTGTAATACCTGTAAATAATTCGAAAATTTAAAAAGCATTAATTTCGAAAACTATAAAAAGCGTTTGCTTTCATATTAAGTAATCTGTTCAATTACCTCACGCGACGTGTTCTCCGAATATGCTTTGAAAACTGTGGACTTATGTAAAAGGTGTTCAATAGATTATGAAATAACTATAGATCCAGCGAAAACACTAAATTTGACGAACTAACCAATACACATTTCATGTTATACATCGCTTAGAGTCGTTTTACATGTATGGGAATTAAAACCAAAATGTATTTGATAATTCGTTGGGAGCTTTCAATAAAATTATTTTTTGTTTTACACATATAAGAATTTTGCCAATATTTACGTCATAATAATTAATAAATATAGAACATGTTCTATATTTTTGTAAGTAAACTCTAGAAAGTGCGTGAGAATTGGCGCAGATTCATTTTTGAAACTCGCATAAGATACATAACCAATAATTGTTTTGTTTTGTTATTGCATTTTCCCACTTGGTGATTGGAATTGAATTTTTAGTTTAGTTTTTACCCTAGAGTTCTTGAATTATACTCTGCTGTTAGAAGGATATAGCAAATGCCCAATTTATATAACGTAAAATCTGTAAATTATAAAAATAGAAATGTCAGACGCCGTTCACTGCAAGCAATTATAGAATCATTTAAGGAAATAAACCATAGAATAACGATACAAAACATTCAGACAAAATTTCAGGCATTGAAACAAGGTACCAACAGAGAAACCCGAAAATTCCTGGATTCTCAAAGAAATGGATCTGGTACACATTTACATTCATTTACTAAGTTTAATATAATCTTTTAGTAAGTCGAGCCGTCGTCGTTGTGGTATGAATTAATTTCATTTATTTTTGATAATATTGGAATCCGAATAGGAAAAGAGTCGTTGAATATGCTACATGAATTAGAGGAGAGCCAATTTTACTTAGTAAATAGTATAGATATGAACTTTAAAACAGTGAACCATTGGCTGAACCATTAAGTTTACCTGTTCATGTTAGACTCTGAAGAGGGTAATATTAATAAAGGTATTTTAAGTTTAGATAAAAATAATAAGTAAATATTGCATATTTTTACTTTGGATTTATATTTAGAGTGTAGTTTAAATTTAGGTTTATTATTTTAAATTAAAGAAGATGATGCAAATAGCGAAGCTGAGGAGTTATAATCTGGAATTGTGTCCCCAAGTGGCGCAGTTGTCGAAGAGGAAGACAGACAGACCTTCTGCTAGTACTAGTACGCATGAACATAATAGACCATCAAGAATTCTAGATCTTTCCACCACAAGGCAAGAAGCGGGAGAGATTAGTGCAAGAGGACTCGATGTTAGACGACATGTCGACTACCTTGAAAAGTATTACGAGACAACGAAGGGATATTTGCAAAACCACTTGTGTCTTAGAAGCATCATCCGCTAATAAAACTATGGTAAATATATCATAACAAAATTAGACAGGATCGACATTGACAATATCAGAGATGAAGTGGAGGCAGCAATCTTAAATGTACAAAATGATGTCATAAGAAAATGCTGGAAAGCCAATAATTAAAAATTCAAAGCTAATCTCTTATTTTTTCCCTATACATACATTATATAATATGTCCCTTAACCTACCTGAATTCAAATTTATGTCTAGTTTGTTTCCTTTTGTTTTTAGTTCTTAAGTTTTTGTAGCTTCATTATTATAGTTCTGTATTATATTTTTCCAATAAAAATTCAAATGATCCTAATTAGATGACTTGTCTTATTATTACCTACTCTAATAATTATTAGCAAAATTATGTTTAGCAGTAAAATGAAACGCATCTAAAAAATGAAAAGATACACGGTCTCAATCACGAATATCTGATATTAAGACCTTTCTTTCTTTTCATTTTATATTTACACAGACCCTGAGAAGTATGGACGTGTTTTTTATTTTAAAATTAGAAGGCTTATATTAACAATTAAACTTTATTTCAAATATATTAAATCTACCAAACAAACGATGACAAAAGTAATTAAAAGGTCATTAAAATACATTTGCATTAATAAAATCGTCCCGCCAGACAACTGTCTATCTCTAAACTTTTATTTCTTAGTTGATATGAATTTTATTGCTAAGTTTCCTTGTGAGTTATTTAAAATTCAATTTCAGAATATCTTTCCTTATCAGTTTTTAAAAAATTAGAAAGAATCACAAAAGTTAAGTAATGAGTTGTACTTTTTCTGCACTTAGATTATTTTGTTATAGAGGCACCCTCCATCTCTTTGCTAATATGCCAAATGCGTATTCAACCATCCATCTGGCCTAGAAAGTCGGTAATTGTGAATTCTATTTTCATACCTTAATCCACGTGAAGGAAATGTTCTTATTATAAGTTTCTGATAAAGGAAAGGCATCATCGGCAATAGCAACGTAAGGCGTTGGTTTTTAGCTGCCGAGAAGTAATATAGGTTCCAGCGATCCTAGTTTACCTACTATCATGAAGGTTTGGCGATAATTTGCATGTTCTGGAAACCCCTCCATCACTTCCTTTAACTCCTACATTAACATATTGTAATCTACTAAAAAGCATAAGCTACTAAACATATATCACCCTGTCGCAAGTTTGAACTTGAACTTGGAGATTGTTATATAAACATTAAAGGCAAACTATAAACAACGCGAGCAATCAACGGGAGCGACTTTGAACCTTATGCATCATCACTTTGTGTTATATAAATACGCTACCGAACCTTCAGTTCGGCAGACTTAGTCTCACCTCTAGCTCCCAAGGTTAGTCACTTGACGACTGCCTCCTGGGTTCTATCCGCTCCTAAAGTTAGTCATACGACTGCTTTAGGTTCCATTCCTTTCCTACCCAACCTGGTACCGGTTAGTCACTTGACGACTGCTAGGACCAGGGGTTGCACAACCTCCATAGTAAAGTCTTGACAAGAAGTTTGTCAGAGTGTTGAGAAAGACAAGTAGTGTCTAAATAGTCAGTTAAAAAGTTTAGTGAAATCTCTTAGTGCTCGTAAATAAAACCCAACTCTTAACAAAAACTATAAATTATAAGACAGTAAATAAAGGCCTATAAACCGTACCTCAAATCGAGAAAACATGCGCACTGTAGTAATCGGGTATAATAGAATCTCATTTTTTCTGACCAATAATTATTGTTAAAGTTTTATCGTTAATACATTGTTATTGTTATAAACTAAACGTGCTTACTTTATCATCTCTTCTTACCCCACGTAACGCGATCCCGGTCTACCTCAGTTACCCCCCGGCACGCTAAACAAGGCGTGTCCTCACGAGTAGAACATCCAGTGGTAGATTCAAGGAAGCATTGAGACCCCGTCATTGTACTAATCGCGACGAGGCTCTTCTCTGAGAAGTTATTCTTTAAATAAACGCGCTACCCCCTAAGATACTCGTAACACGATATACGTACAGTTAGTACCAATTACCAATAAGTCCTAGTAAAATAATGCTCTCGGTTCCAGTCATTTGTATGTGCCCTGATGGTCTAGGGGTCTGCATGGTTAGTCTTCACTTCGGCGACCAGAGTTCAAACCCCGTCGTTTTTTTTTAATTTAAGGTTATATTTCTAATTGTTTTTTTCTTGTTTTTGGGTACGTCTTGGGTTAGCACCAGGCTAGTTTCCTTTTCTTGAACCCCCGTAGTGAGCGAAGCGAGCGGAGGGCCATGCGAAAAGTGAAATATGCGATAGAACTAAAGTGATATTGCCAATTTATCGGCAAGTGTCGCCAAACGCTGTCGGCAAAATTGGAAATTTGTTTCCAGTAAACCTACCGCATACTTATTTATTCCGTGCCTGCGGCTAATTGAATCTCTCATGAAAGTATTTTGCTTTTGTATGTCTTGCTTATTAAATTTAGCGGAAAATAGTAATGATAAAGGCTTGCTCTGGCCGCTTTGAAATCTTTAACAAAATTAAGGAGTTTTAGAAAAACAACAATATTTAAGACCGTTAATCTTTTTGTGACCATTTGACAATGACATAAGATTTAACGTTATTGGTACCTATTGAACGTCATTTAATATAACAACGCTCATGAGCATAGGCTGATTTAAAAAAATATTCAAATTTCTATTACCTATTCAAAATACTTCATAAAAATAAGCCATATTCAAAATTTTATATCAATCCGTTAAACAGTTCTTGAAACTAGGACCACTAATCTTTTTGTGGCCATTTGACAATGACGTAAGGTTTAACTTTATTGGTATTGACCGTCATTTACTATAACAATGCGCATGAGCATAGGCTCATTAAACAAAAGCAATCAAATTTCTATTATCTATCCAAAATACTTCAACAAAATAAGCTATATTCAAAATTTTAAATCAATCCGTTAAACAGTTCTTGAAATATAAGAATTTAAATATGCAGAATTCGAAGCGCGTCTCAATCGAGAATATGACGTAATAAAATAGGCTTAAGTCCTGTTACTATTCCGCGTCGCTAGAATGCTGATGTTTCTGTCACTGTCATAGATAAATATATATACCAACGCAATCTTCATATCTTATGACGTCACGCCTTTACAATGTTCCAGCGGCATTTTCTTCTCTTCTCCGTTTGACTTCTCACATTTTTGGTATCTCAACTTAATATGTCAAGGCCTTTTGAACCAAATTATTTTTGAAAAATTGAAAACGAGCCTATTATCAGGAGAATTAAGTCCAAAATTATTACCTGTATTTACGTAAATCGCTTTTCTCCTACCTTCTACAATATTATGTCGAAAACGTCGTCAAAATTATACTGATAAATTTTGCCATAATTTTTGGAAGAAATCTTTGGCATTTAAAATGGCCCTTAGTGAACATTTGTTTTATTTTGCGGCTCTGTTAGTCCAAACCTTATAATACATCCCTTAAATTCGATATATTGTAAATAGTTTTCTTAATTTATATTGTAGAATCTTTGAACTATTGTATCGTTTTCGATTGATTTAGTTCTGAAATATGACCGATTTTATTTGCCTTATATATTCATAATATTTTAGGTACTGGAAAAACTGAAACAACTAAAGATTTGGCAAAAGCTTTTGCAATCCAGTGTGTGGTGTTTAACTGTTCAGATCAGCTCGATTTTATGGCGATGGGCAAATTTTTCAAAGGATTAGCTAGCTCAGGCGCGTGGGCTTGCTTTGACGAATTCAATCGAATTGATATTGAGGTATCAGATATAATAAACTCTAAAGTTTTTTCTTTTAAAATAAATAAAAACTGTGTTTTTAAGATATCACTTCGTCAAGATGTGTTGTATGATGATTTTAAATGCCCTTATTATGTGATATGGTATATTTCAAAACGTAATCCTTCTAAAATTACAAACAAAAATGCATGTTCAGTGTTTCCTTAATGTTAATTTATATTTCCTTTCAGGTATTATCTGTTGTTGCACAACAGATTACCACGATCCAGAAGGCACAACAGTCTAGATTGGATCGATTCTTATTTGAAGGAGCCGAGATAGTTCTTAAGCAATCGTGCGCAGTATTTATCACTATGAATCCAGGTATCGCATCGATTTCAAGATCAAGTATCTTCTCTCATATTAAGTTTTAAAAAAACACATACTTTTTTAGGTTTAGCTTACAAGATTATTTGCCATTATTCAAAATTAAGTAGAACCGTATAAAACTCCAAAACAATTATATTAAAAAACACACTTATTTGTCAAACACATATTCCTTAACTAAGGTGACTTCTTAGAAAGGCAGAAAAAACCTTTGAAAAGACTACTGAACTGTCTATTTTCATATGATTATTCCTTAAACTACTTCACATAGAAACGCGTTCTACGGTTGTCAGTGAAGCCCTAGTTAGGACATCGTTACAGTAAGTGTTCGATCTTAACATGCAACATTTCAGGTTATGCCGGCAGGACAGAATTACCAGACAACCTAAAGGCGTTATTCAGACCAGTTTCTATGATGGTTCCTAATTATAGTTTAATCGCAGAGATATCTCTATTTTCCTTCGGATTTGGAAATGCAAAGCAACTAGCCAATAAAATTACAACTACTTTCAAACTTAGTTCTGAACAACTAAGTTCTCAGGTGGGTTCATTACAAGGACTATAACAAAAATGGTTAAATATAGCATATATATTAATTAAACACGTAATTAACTGAAACTTCATTTAATGCATCTAATATTCAAAATAAAATGTTAACCAAACTATATAAACGTTGAATATCATGCATTTTTTAGACAAAAGTTTTTTTAGTTATTTACATTTTAGCAACTTCCTTATGTTTTCGTCAATCAATAGAAGATTATAGATTATTGTAATAGCATTTCAGATTTTAGCTAGTCTAACGAAAATATCTGTTTCATGGTCTAAGTCTATACCTGGTGCGCCACCCAAAACCATTCACCTTAAATGCATCTTGAAAATCGTTGGTGGTATCGACAAAGTATACATAAACTATAAAGTAGCTCCACTCCCCCAAATATTTTCTGCCAGTCGCCGAAAATCCACAGATTGTTGGCAGCATGTGGAGCGTTTTAGTTTAATGAGTCGTTCGAGTGTTCAGAACAGAGTCGGATTTGTGAAAATCCTTAATTTTATTTGTATTTTCATATTTCATTTGGACTTCGGTGGAAATATATACGAAGCAATGTAAAATACAAAGGCAAATAGGTGAAATCTATAGCCGGATCAGAGAATAGATATAGTAATCATTAGGTGAAGGAGGCGACAAGACCGGAAAAATCGTCTAGGCGTCAGATTTTTTTTTAGAAAGAATAGGATTTTGCTTGTTACTTCTTCGATATAAGTACATAATATATGAGGCGTTCCATATCAAAACTCGCCTTATCCAGTTTTCATAAAAATTGTGTTTGATGCATAAAATTATTCTTTGACCTAATACCCATGCGGCCTGTATAGCAAAACGGGGCAAAACTCGCCATATCCTCCACAAATCTACGGTTATATATCGACATTCAAATCAAAACTCGCCTTATCCAACTACATCGTCATTTCAAAACATGCCTTATCCAATTATCCACTCAGAAAGCTCGATTTGGTATCACCTGATCACAACAACCTGTTCCCGTGCGATTCGTTGTTCATTCATTGTCGTAATTATTATTAATTTAAACGCGTTATTAATAGAAAATTCATTGTTTTCGACTAAGGTGCTAAAATGGACATTACTGTTGTGCTTGCCGATCCTAAAAAAACAAGAAAAAACCCAAGCGAGCCCAAGAAATGGAAAAGGGAAATAGAAAATAAAGCAAGGCACTTGCCTTTTGTTCTATTTCCTTTTAACAAAACATTTTGGTGTAGAATGGGTCACTAGGGAAGAAAAATCGTTTTACAAAAACCTTTTAAATACTGAGGTAGTTGGTGAAGAAATGGTTCAAAATGGGGGTACTGACGATCCGGAGGAGTTGTGCCAAGAGATAGCAGTGAAATTAAAGAACCTAGAGTGTAGTTGCAATTCTTGTTTATATTTTGTTAATTTTACAATAAAAAATTGTAACCTTTTGCCCCTAGTCTTAATCATAAGTTAACATATAAATTTTTTTGTTCGTTAGAAAACACGCCTTATGCACAGATCAGATCTATTAAAATTGATTATAACGTATCAGAACCGGTTAAAATTATTAAAATAAATTGAGACTAAGTGAAACTAACCGAAAGATGAAACGACGACTAACCCAAACTAACCAAATCTATTAAAAGTGATTATAACGTATCGGAACCGGTTCAAATGACTAAAATAAGTTGAGACTAAGTGAAACTAACCGAAAGTTGAATCGATGACTAAACCAAACTAACCAAAACTATTAAAATTGATTATGACGTATCGGAACCGGTTCAAATGACTAAAATAAGTTGAGACTAAGTGAAACTAACCGAAAGATGATTGGACGACTAACCCAAACTAACCAAATCTTTTAAAAAATTTTATAATGTATCGGAACCAGTTCAAATGACTAAAATAAGTTGAGACTAAGTGAAACTAACAGAAAGTTGAATCGACG